>JAXBDA010000580.1:0-78898 GCA_036023075.1 Gaultheria prostrata | reverse complement strand
GGGGGGGGGGACGCATTGATACTTATGGCTAAGTATAGTCATGGGAAAGTTGGTGACATGTTGAAGATCAAAATAGACTAATAAGAGAGTTGAATATCTATATGCTATCATCCGAGTACAATGCTGTAAGAATATATCTTCTCATCAAAATAGACAAAATTTAGTCATGGAAACTTTATGCTCACACGGAGAGACATGTTGAAATTAAGTCATGGAAATTTGTTGTAGAATATCATTATGCATCTATCCCATGGCTTAGATGAAGTTCTATGCTATATTGTAGGTCTCTCTGCCACTATTGATTCTGCATGGGGAAGCCGACATTGTGACTGATCCATCAGTGAGCAAGGCTTTGTACGAGAAGGCAAGGAGTTCAGATAAGAAACTTAATTTGTATAAAGATGCTTATCATTCCCTTCTTGAAGGCGAGTCAGATGATACGATAACACAAGTATTCAATGACTGTATTTCTTGGCTTGATGAGCGTTGCGTAACAATGAATGGAACGAATGGTATTTGACCCGTTGCTCTGTTTGGTGTACCAACTGCCTCAAGGAAATAAAGGAAGAAAGGAATGGAAAATAAATAAAAGGTCAGGTAAAAAAAGGAGAAAGTTACATGGATTCAGATTCATTTTGTGCATTGCAGCTGAGCTATGTAAATTTGAATGAACAGATATTTATTTTCCGAAAATTGGTAATGAAAAGTATTGGCCAATGAATTCTTCTGTTGCTTTTGGGTTTTTGAATGAAGATGCATTTATTCATACACATGTTTAACCATGTTCATGACTAGGGCGACGCAAGCTTTGGCGTAAACGAATTTTGTTTTTGGCTGATTCTGGTGAATATTTTACTTTTCTGTTGAGCTAATAAATTAAGTACTTATTAAATAAACCTTTTTAAAGGAAAAAAATGTTATAGTTAAGCAATGAAGGAACCAAAATACACCCCAGGGGTTGCTCCAATAGTTCGGCCGGATGTCACCTTGATTTAAGTGGGGAGCCGTGGCGGTATGTTGTTGCGTTAGTTCCCCGGGTGAGTGTGAAAACTTTATATCCATCTCAAAATCAATTGGCAATGAGTGGAGAGGTCCTAACATATATTAAGTGTTCACCTATTCCACTCCTAAGCAATGTGGGTCTCTCGTTCCTTAACATCCCATCATGTGCAACCGCATTTGAGGTCTGTCACGTATGACCACCTTTTGGGTCATATCATCGTGCAGCCTTTTTTGGGGGTGTGGATTGTGATTTTTCATTTTATAAAGTGTGGGTGGAATGGGTCCTGCTCTGATACCATGTAGGGACTTTATATCCATCTCAAAACCAATTGGCAATGAGTGGGGAAGTCCCATCATATATTAAGTGATCACTCATTTGACTCCTAAGCAATGTGGGACTCTTGTTCCTTAACAGTGAGTACCTTGATTTAAGTGGGTGGCCGTGGCGATTTGTTGTTGCGCTAGCTCTCTGGAGGTTTGGGTTGCGCAATCCAATCAAAATAGCCTGGCTGTAAGGTTGTTCTTCCATGATAAAAAAAAAAATTAAAACAAAATGACCAAGCTCATGTGACTTGTATTCCCTTTTTTAACAGAAAAGTAGGAAATTCAAATTCTTGTGATAGGAGCTGTTTATTAATAATAAGTTTTTTTTTATAATGAGGTTATTTCTTATACCTTTGCCTTGTTTTATATATTAGCAAAATGTCACTGAAAAGTCGTATCCTCTACAAAATGCAATGTCGCGGTCAACAAATTTGTGGAATATACCATGATCAAATTGTTAAAGTCAAACACAACTATAGTAAGAGGCAAAATTGAGGGACAAGGGACCACCAAATTGTTTAAAAAATAATAATGGAATCAAGATTTCCTCATGTGGATATCTATTTTGTACAGTAATTATTAATGTGATTTAAAAGTGAGATTAATTATGATTTTGGTTTTACGATTCGTTTTTTGTAAGAGATTATTATTCAACAAAAAACTTCATTGATAAAGTGTTGATAGAATCATATTTGACGAAACAAATCATTGATCAAACTTTGAACAGTCTACTTTCTTTTGCTAAATGCGCGCACTTCGTTCAAATGAATATCGATGTGCAATTACTTTTTAAGTAAAGAAAAATACTAGTACAAATAGGCTAAGAACTGTTGTTAGAGCATGTACAAGAGATTAGTTAAAATTTTAGCCAAAATTACCGGTGAACAGTACACATTTAACTCACATATCTTACAATACTCCAACACTATCATCTATTTAACCTAACATCTATTAAAATAGTATTTCTCTTTCATTAAATTGTACATAAAAAAAGAAATTGAATGGGAAAGAGAGGAGAGAGAACATGCAAGTGATGGGGCAGAATAAGTAATAAAATATTCAGTTGCCAATGAACAGTCCTTAGGTAGAAATAGCAAAGAAGTGTAGCTGGAGAGATGTTACCTAAGCCTTTACCCAATCTGTTGCAGGGGAGTTTTTGTGTTTTGCTTTGCTTAAATAGCTAATCAAGGGTGTTTGGAGAGACTCGTGCACTTGCTCTTACAGTTTATCAAAAAAGTATACCTAAAATACATGAAAAGTGTAATAAAAACTTTTTTCCTAGATTGATTGAAACTAGGCAGTTAATGGGTTAGATAGGATCCAAATCCAAAAATGGTTCAAATTCGATTCGAATCCGAACTAGTGAATCCGATTCCAGTAATTTGATTCTTGATTCGAAAAATCGAATATCCAATCCAATCTGATTAGTAATGTTTTCAAACTATTGAATTGATATATTATTGTTATCGGCTTCGAATCGAATCTAAATTGAATCTAGTCTCCTCTCACAGGCTCTTGTCAAAAAAAGAAAAAAAAGAAAAAAAAAAAAGTCTCCTCACGGCTCACAAGCCTAACCAAAACTAGGGATCCGGGGAGTCTACCGTCCCTTATGGAAAACTGGGCATGTGGGTCGGTATTCGGACAATCTACCATCCCTTATGGATAACTGGGCATGTGGGTCGGTATTCGGAAAGTGAACCATCCCTTAAGGATAATTGGGTCGATAGGTCTTGGCATCCTTAAGAGCATTTACATTCAACATTTTTTGGCACTTTAGAGTCAGATTTTTGCTGCAAAAATCAGAAAACAAACTTTTGTGCCATTTTTGGATTCCATTTGATAGATTTAGTGTCATTGTTAGGGTCTCACTTTAGTCTCATAGGTTAACTCCTCCCCAGCTGCAGCTTGTGCTCAAGCGCACAAGGGAGAAGAGAGAGAGAGAGAGACGAAGAAGAGAGAGAGGGAAAGGAGGGCAGACTATGTCAGGAAGAGAGAGAGAGAGAGAGAGAAAGAAAGTGTAAAAAGAGATGGTCCCATTGAATTTTTTTTCAAGTTTAACAAACATTAAAAACATCCCTAAAAATATCAAATTGAGCATTTTTTCATTCACTACCTAACAATCCTCTAAAACATAATTTTTGGGATTTATTTTTTACATTTTTTATCATATAACAAATATTTTTAAAGAGTCTCCAATGTAGATGTTCTATAAGTGACGGCCGAGTCTCCCGAGTTCCAAAACTAGAGTCCATTTTACTTTACCAAGACGTGCACATTTGTGAGATTTGACGAATATCAGCCGACCAAATGCATGTGCGCCATGTGTACATCCACCAATGGCTAACTTTTAAACAGATTAATTTTACCTTTCCAGTCCAATAACCTTTGTCGGGTGGGTCGAATATTTAGAGATTTCGAAATTCCAGCCTCAGAGA
The DNA here is from genome assembly GCA_036023075.1 of Gaultheria prostrata. Classification (NCBI taxonomy): domain Eukaryota; kingdom Viridiplantae; phylum Streptophyta; class Magnoliopsida; order Ericales; family Ericaceae; genus Gaultheria; species Gaultheria prostrata. The sequence goes on along the minus strand of JAXBDA010000580.1, from coordinate 75,137 downwards.
GTGACGAGACCACCGTCCCATTTCCCTCTCCCAATTGACACGACGCTCACCCAATTGACACGACGACGAAGGAGCTGCGTGTCGTGTCTGTACTTCCTTCTGTTTGGATTTCTTGATTCCTTTATTTAATAGCTCCAAATTAAGCGGATGAAGAATCTCTTTTACTTTTGCCCCAATTCTTCCTTAGTTTGTTAGTTTCCCACTGAAGATGGTCTTCTCTGCTTGCTTTTCGCATTCCCAATTGTCACTTAAGGTATGTTTTTCCATCACATATGTATTTATTCGAGCTAATTTCGCATCTGTTCATATTTTCCTGGTGCTTTTTGTGACCTTGGGCACTTTTGAAGGAAACAAATTTTGGGGTTCAATGTTGTTCTGATTGATTAGAGTTGGGTATTCGAAGTGGATATGTGGGCATTTATTTTAATTTTTTGGAAGATCTTAGATGGGTGTTTTTGGATTGGTTCTTTCGATTGCTGTGTATGTAATTATTACTAATACCAACTGGGTTATCACCAGTTGTGCTTGTGGCACTTGTATTAGGTGAATGCTTGCCATTAGAGCCATGAGAAAGTTACCAATTAATAATTTAATTACCTCCTTTGTCCCTGATTCGTTTTTTAGTTACTCAAGCTTTGTTGGATACTGATATGTTAGCTGATTTATTGATTGTGTTCAACTGGATTTTATTTGTACACGAATATTTTTTAAAATTTGTTTTTGAACTGGACTTGTACATGAAATTTGCAAGATTCCTTGTACCCAAAGGGGGAAATGCAATGGGGGATTTCACTTGAAGTTTAAATACGAGCTATCAGTTCTTTTTATAGATAGCAATCCTTAAAAAGAAAAAAAAATGTCTACAGGATCATACGAATGTTTGTTCCTATTTTTACTTCTGTATCAGGAATTTCAGTAGGGTGTCCTGGTAATTGCTTGTTAAAACGATAAATATTGGTTGGGTTTTATATTTCAAGGGTAACTTGAGGAGGCTCAGACTTGAGCCTGTTTAAAGGGGAATGCAATCTATGCCATTGGGTGCCCCCTGGGGAATACAGAAATGACGGTGTTTTTCATTTAAACTCCAATGGATATGTCTCAAAATGACGAAACAATATTGGGTTGTCAAATGCTGGGTATTTACGTAAACTAACCATTATTTGCCTCATATTGTCCAAACACTTCTACTCGTAGATAAACAGTTCTGTGATGGTTACTAGACCGACCTGCAACCAAAGATCCACTTTTGCTCTCAAATGTACCAAACTCCAAATTTATGGCCAACGAGTTCCTGTAAGGGTCTCCAAGCTGCTCAGTGACCGGAGTTTCATGGTTGGATCAAGAACTCTCACTACACCATACCTGCAGAGTTTCCAACCTTATAAAAGGAGCTTTGTAGTGCGTGCTTCATGTAATCCTCTCATGTATCCCTTATTCTACAATGTGTGTGGTTTGAAAACCAATGATGCTCATTTAGTTCATAGGTCTGGGTTTCTATTGTATTTGTAATAATGATAGTCATGGAGGAAAAAATGAAGAAGAAATTGATGCACAAACGTAAGAGATTATTGAAAGTTAAAACTCGTTTACCCCTCAGTGTCCACCTAAAGAAGAAAGTGACTAAGGCATGTAACGAAGGGCTCTAACTTAGGACCTTTTACATTTGCGCTTTGAATTTGTTGTTTAGTGCTTCTTCTAAAATATGGGATTCGTTTACATAGACTCTAACTGTGACTTGTGCGAGAGTGAAGGGCTATGTAGTACAGAGATAGACACACGGCACAGACACTTCGACAAATATATTTTTAAAAATTGGAGGACACGACATATTGGGGGACACATTCTGGAAAATATGTTTATATACTATTATATGGATAAATACATAAATATAAAGTTGTAATTATGAATATGTAACACCATGTATACCTTAAATGATTCACAATGGTATTTCGACAAAAAATGTTCATAAATTAGGTATCTTTGTAATCAATAAAACATCATCTATTGTGCAAACAATAAAACTTCCCTAATATTTAATTACAGTCTATCATTTCATTTTATACCGCCAACTTGTTTTGCGACTGTCCTGAGAGTGTCCAGAGTATTTCTTAAAGTGTCCCAACTCCCAACGAAAAACATCGAGGAAAATATGACACTTCGGATTTAAGTGTCGGACATATGTTTGAAGAGTGTCCGGAGAGTGTCGTGTCCGACAAGTTTCTGAAACCGGTAGGTGACCTTCGACAAAGTTTCCGAGCTACATAGGTAAAGGGTCAAAACTGCCAGATTGTTCCCCCACTTGATAGTAACTAACTGTAGGGAGAATGCTAGTTTGGGTGTTGAGACGAGTTCATTTTTTATCTTCTCCAAATAAAGAACCCAGTTTCTCCTGCTCATATTTTTTTCCCATCAAAACTCCAGTAACGTGAGCCTTCATGCCAATTAGGGGACTAAGTCTTTTAGTTGTACTGGGGACAATGAAATGATGCTTCACTCTCATAGTGTGCTCAGATCTTCCTTTCAGTGTTCAACTATTTATAGGTACACTTATATGTTTTCTGTACTGCTGCAGGGTTGGCAAGTTCTCAAATTGCCAGTAGTGTTTTTACATTAGGAACTGCAGCTGTTCTTCCATTCTATACCCTCATGGTTCTGGCTCCAAAAGCTGAACTGGTAAATCTCTGCAGCTATGTTTTCAGCTGTTTATTTTGTTTAATCTCACAACAAAGGCTTCCTCCTAGTATTACTTGTCTTGTTCCTTAATTCTTTCCTCTCTCTGTTTCCTCCTTTTTCGTTCTTTCCATAGAATACATTAATGTCCAAACCTTAATTATGTTTTGCTTCTAGATAGTTGTTGAGTCCTATATTAGTGGCAATATTGTAATCTATTGACATATTTTTGGTCAAATAGCTTTGCTTTATATACTCCACCTATGGCACTCACTGATTTTGTCACTTCGAATGCAGACCAAAAAGTCTATGGAAAGTAGTATACCGTATGTAGTGCTCGGACTTCTGTATGCATATCTTTTGTACTTGTCTTGGACACCTGACACATTAAGGCTCATGTTTGCGAGTAAATATTGGCTGCCGGAGGTGTGTATTCCACAGCTGTATACAGATTCATTATGCGTTTCATTTTTTTCATGAAACTAATGGTTCCCATCCCCAAATTCTTTTTCATCCTGTGTAACTTTTGCAGCTGTCTGGTATAGCAAAGATGTTCTCCAATGAGATTACATTAGCTTCTGCATGGATTCACTTGTTAGCTGTTGATCTCTTTGCTGCAAGGTCTCTTCTCTCTCTCTCTCTCTCTCTCTCTCTCTCTCTCTCTCTCTCTCTCTCTCTCTCTCTCTCTCTCTCTCTCTCTCTCGTGTTTGCATGTGCGTGTGTTTTAATACCGAATATTTGTGATTTACCAGGCAGGTCTTCCACGATGGACTGGAGAACGAAACTGAGACCCGACATTCAGTCTCTCTCTGCCTGCTTTTTTGTCCTGTTGGTATTGTTTCTCATGTCCTCACCAAAGCTGTAACCAAAAGTTCCGGAAATTCCAAACATGGTGTCCGTTAACAACTGATTTTTTCTGAAGAGATGGATCTGTATGAAATTGAACACATTAAGAATAGTAGATTTTCATGCAGATTGACATCCTACAGATTCATTCGTCATTTACAAGGCACGTGTTCTATTTGCATGGGTCTTTTCTACATTGTTCTTCGCCATTATGACAATGACCGACTTTTGTCTCTGTTTGGGTTCAAAATGCTACAATGTGGTTGAACATACAATACTTCTTCACTGAGTTGTACTCCACACTTCTGATAAACCCTCTCTTTAACCAAGCTGATGTGCTCCAACATGTCTTGAGAAGTTTGAGCCACAAATATTAATGAAGAAGTTGGCATGAATGTTGGAAACCATCGCCCCTCCCACTCTATCTAGCTCTCTCAATCAACTCTCCGGCTGAAAGTCCTGAATTGGATGGATTGCGAAACACAGAGCCAGCGCTTCTTTCTCCAAGTGGCTGACAGATTCTCAGAATCAGAATCACCTGCGCAGATTTTGGAATTAAGGTCCAATCTGTTCAATCGCTGTAGTTTTCCTTGTGTCGGGACTATCTCAACACTACCAACATCGGCAGTTTCCTGTACCATAAAACAAGATCAAGTACCCAATTAACTGCTTTATGCACAGATTTTGAAATTGTCTGCGTCTTTGAGCTCAGAATCAGAATCACCTGCCCAATTGCTCCAGCATTCATACAAGCCGCTCCTCCAACAGTTCCAGTGATTCCACTAGCAAATTCAAGCCCTGTCAATCCTTTACTCGAACACAAGATTCCCAAGTGTTTGAATCCAAAACCGCGCCCAACTCTAAACGTGTTGGAATCAATCCTCTTCACGAACTGGATACGATTCAGAATGACAACCATCAAAACTCATATCATCAAAGAGGCAATTTGAGCCTCTACCAATTACCATGAATTGTACACCCAAGGTGGTAGCCTAGATGGCAAGGGTGAGTGGGCTTAAGTGCTCCTCCCTCCCGTACACGATCCGACAAGGTTCGATTCCGCCCAACTGCAGGACTAGCATGGAGGGCCTTTTGTCCATCTAGTACCTAAGTGGTGTTGTTGCTACGGTCTGTCTTTCCGGACAATTGCTATGGCTCGAACCAGACATTCCATAGCGATTCGGAAGCCCCTATGGTCACGCCCAGGTTGCCCCCTCCCACCTTTTTTGCTGTTCAAAAAAATTACCATGATTCGTATAGAATTCTCTTGACAGTATCTGCGCCATCAGAAAACTAATCAGCATGTGTTCATGATTTCCCGCCAAAAAACAAGTTAATTACACTTAAGCACGCTTACACTTTCACCAAAATCTCAATTTAGTCCTTCCCTTCAATTGTAGGTCTGTGACAGTCAACCTTATAAAGTCACCTCCATCCACCCAACGTTTATAAGGCTGAAGGTCGTGTTGCCATGCGAGCCGCATGTGACATTGGTTTAGGACATGTAAACTACTTGCATCTTCCAACCTAATTAGCACCATGCACTCTCTCCAAAATCATGCTCCCTCCGTTCCTAATTGATACTCCCTCCGTCCCTTTTATAGTGTGTACATTTCCATTTTGGATTGTCCCTTAATAAGTGTGTGTTTTGAAAAGTTAGTGGGTACATTTCCTATTTTGCCCTTAAAAGTAGATTCCTTTTTAAAAAGTAAGTGGGTATTATTATATTAATAAGGGTAAGTAATGAAAAGTAGATGTAAAAGTTGTAAAAATTTATGTGAGAGAAAAATAGTTGGAATTTTCAGGTAATACACTTAAAAAGGGACGGAGGGAGTAGTTCATTACGAAAATCCAGTCATTCTCAGTATCACAAAATAAAGCATAGTAGTTCTTTAATTTGGTGGGGAAATTATGAAAAATTTTACTTTTACAAAAAAAAATTGTTCTTGTTTTGCCATTTTGAAAAGTTAATGGGTAAAGAGTTACTAATGCGTAAAGAGTTACTAATACGTAAAGGTAGAGGTAAAAATTGATGTGAATAGTATGAAACAGAGGTAAAAATTACTGTGGAAGGAGTAATGATGATGATTTTTTAACAAGTTGAATTTATGAAACAATAAACTTAAAAAAGGAACGGAGAGAGTGATTGAAAGCACAACTACATCATAACCTGCGAAATAGTAGAGGGCATGCTCTATATATTGCTAGAATACTCGATATAAAAGGGTCATTAATGGTTGCTTAAAAAAAGTGGTCATTAAAGATTTTACAATAAATTAGCATGACATACAATTTAAAAAAAATTAATTTGTGGGGGTAATGGCCTCCTTGGCCCTTTTCTAACTTTGTTCATGATTGCACTTGTAAACCAAATTGGAATAGCAAACGTTAGACATTCATCCTTGAACAACCCTAAACGAGCAGAAGTAATTGTCAAAGAAGAAAAAATGACAGGCTGAGAAAAAGAAGTAAACTTTTGATAAATAAACAAATTAGTTAGTCAACAAGAACATGGAAAATGGTGTTTGTAAGTATCAAACGTACTTGTAAATCTCCTGCCAATAATAAAAAAGAAAAGAAAAACAAACTTCTAAAACAAACAAAGAGACATGTCTGTACAAGTTACTTTATCTTCCATCTAATCAAAATACCGGCAACATAAAATGCCACGTCACCAATATTCACCACGTAATCTCCTACATGCTTCGCTTTCCACTTGAAATACAGTCAAGAATATGCTTGGAATCCAGGTAACAAAGATTCGGGTCAGCCTTCTGAAGAGTTAAGCGAGAACTGAAAAATTCTTTGCAGCCAATTACGATTACAAGAAGGTAGAAATTGATGGAAGGACATCTGCAAGAATTTGTTGCCAAGAAATTGCTTGCAACATGGATAAAACCCAAATGCTGCTGCATGGCAAAAGTTGGTAAGCAAAAATCAGAACACGATGACCAAAAAGATATCCTTAACAACAAGAACCACAAATGCAAATGCTAATGAGATAGTAAGATGTACCTCGATCACACTATGGCCAGAGGAGAATTGGCCAGTTATTGGCGGCAAAAAAATAAAAGTCAAACCTTATTTAACAGAGTGTCACTTCAAGTTGGCAAACTATCAATAGCTTACCATCATATTGAACCCTTTCCCTTGACCGAAATATCATAATGACAAGAACAGGAGTTTTGTCGCAAGGTATTTGACCAAGTAGAATCTTATTATGTGTACTATGTGAACTTACTTTATTTTATAAAATTGAGGCTTTTCTTCACCAATTAAGAGTTTTGTTTTGTAAGACCAACTAAGAGTTTATTTCTATACCATTAAAATATTTTAGCCTTGTTTTAAAAGATCTTGAGAAATGACCCCATAGATGAATAGTCTGAATGAAGTTTAGTTCTACTTAAAAAAAGTATATTGAGTTTAAAGAAAAATCCTTCGTGATTGAGTATAAAATTATATTGAGTGCAAAATCCCTCGTGATCACGAATACGTCGAACTGACTAAATTTGATCATAGTACGATTGAGGCTTCTAGGATTCTCTCCCCTGTTGAAAACTAGTCAACATTTGCAGCAATTAAATTTCACTTCCTAATTTTTTCATTCGATAGGACTCCACTGCGAACCCATTAGTAGTGTATGTTAAACCAACAGAGAGATTTATAGATCAAATCTAATCAGGTACCATAAAACTTCTGCCCTCACTGCATTCATGCTTAGTTTCATTTCAAGGAAAAACTGCTAAAGAGACAACTAGAGTCATCATTCGGGAGTTACAAGGTTACAAGAAATCTACTCACATAACTTAAGTTGGAAGTGAAGACATCTGGATTTGGTCTCCAAATATCCCTGTTGACACATCTGAATTCTGCAAAGAATCCTTCTTAACATGTTCCAAAGAAGTTGCTTCATAAATTCCTACAAAATTCATCCAACTTTAGCAATAAGCCAACTGAAGTTAAACAAAAATGGCAGCAATCTGCAATTGCACCCTGAGACTAGCATTCCAATGCATATATAACTCAAATCGCAACTATTAAAGCACTCATACCCCGGTATTACAGGTAAAAAGAAACTCTGGGTTGAAACTAGGAACAATCAAAGCTATAGCATATCAAGTAATGAACCCTAAACTGCAAGCACTGAAAGAATCATAATTCCATATGTTTCAAAGATTCAAGAGTGAAAGTTGCAGCAATTGCTTGCTGAAGTAAGGATTATGGTCTCTAATTTCTGTCGATGGATTTTTCAAACAACAAAGACAAGTCTTATTGAATAGAGTTTTTTCTAAGTCAATTCCAATACTCATTGAATAGAGTTTTTTCTAAGTCTTATTGAATAGGTGGGATAGTGCAGTTGTGTAGGTTAATCCGGATAACCGAGTAGGACTTCCATAGTTGAACATACTTATCTTTTCAGGAAACTAAGGCCAATTTCGAAAAGCCCCAAATCCAAACTAGGGTAATAGCATCTATACTACCTGACCAGAAACAATGTTGAATATCTTAATATTCATGAGAATACATACTTATCTTTTCAGGAAAAATAAGGCCAACTTAGAAAAGCCCCAAATCCAAACTAGGGTAATAGCACCTATACTACCTGACCCAAAACAATATTAAATATCTTAATATTCATGAGAATTTTAGTTTTATGCCTTTGCAGTGGCATAGAGTCAAGGGACGTGGCATACCAGATAAAGGTTACACATATTCCTATGAAATCTAGATAGTTCAAAAGCGGACATAAAATCATAAAGAAATATTCTACATACCAAAGCCCAAAATTATCGAGCAGATCAGAAAGCCCACTAAAGAAAAATTCATTTTGTACACAATCTCCATGACAATGATGCATCCTCCAGCAGCCATTAAATGCCTTGGCGAAGAGAAAACCATATGTAATCTGCCACAAGTAAACATAAAAGGAAATCAGTTAGCCATCTGGAATGCTACTTAGTTTCAACCCATTTCGATATGTAGGAAGTATCAAACCATTGGCAGCTCAACCAGCGTGCAGACACATTGTGAACTACACAACAGACGGCACCACATTTTTCAAGCAGAATTTTCAATAATTTCGAACAACTATTATGAAAACATTAAAGAAGTGTAGTTTGTAGTTGCAACATTTTGTAACGAAGCTGAAAACAGATCCCAAAAGGTCCAGGATGGATTGGTATTCCGATTGACATCAATGGTGAATTTGATAAATCTCACTGGGACGGAATTTCACACCCTTCTGAATTCCTAGTACCCAGATTTGGACCGATTTAAAGCATAATGAAGAATCCTCAAACCTAATATTTGGATGATTCTTTCCAAAACAAATGGGGAAAGTGAAAAAGATAAATGACGACATTTTTGAAGCATTAACAAAATGTGTGAGCATGTCTCATCTCCTCGCTAAGAACCAGTCACTGTATGAAACAAAACAAATGTTTTCTGCAAAAATATTTGGAAATTACTGAATCCATCTATCCCCAACATTTCTACAATAAAATCAGCATTTACAAGCAAGGAGTGGAGCATAATCAAAGGTTGAAAGGATTGAGACCATTCGATCAAGTTGAATCTCCGAACAAGTAAAATGTTAAATTTGCTACACAAGACATCATGCATGAAAATATGACAAAGCATCCAGCCACGTACGATCCCATGCCTAAATATAAACTTGATTGAGAACTGTTGACCAGGCATTAGTAAATAGAGAACGGTAAAAGAGCATCTAATAGATTGGCATTCTTACCTCTCCTCTGCTATACTGTCAACATAAAATATCAAAACAACTCCAAAGAGACTGGTACTCAAAAAAGCCCAAGCAGAAAATGGCAACGGTATACCGCTATCAGAAGTTGATCCCTGAAGTTACTCGACATGCACAGAAAAAAAGAAGAGAGCAAAGAACAAACTAAGTCAAATAAGAATGTGGAGAGAGCACAGAAAAAAAGAAGAGAGCAAAGAACAAACTAAGTCAAATAAGAATGTGGAGAGAGATTCAGGATGATATACTACTAGAGTCCTATTCAAACTTAGAACTTGACAGAAGTAGGAAGTCTCGAAACTAAACTTACTATTATCATGTCCCACATGGCTACAGGAAAGAGAAAACAAGTTGCAGCAGCAATGGTTATGGCATGAAGTCGCCTCTTAAGTTGATTCTGAGATAGAGACATGCGTATACCAAATATTGCATTGGATAATAAGTCAACAGACTCAACACCGTAGTACTTGGGGAATCAGAATAACGAGCAGCAAAAAATGCAGTGCCTTTCTCCAAAACAAAACCAACCAAAAAAAAAAAAAATGCAAGGTGTAATTGTACAAAGATGTATATGAATACCTTGAGAGAAACACGTCTTGCAATTACCCTTCTCAATGCAGATAAGATTCCAGCTAAGACGGGAATTACCATTTCATTCAGTCCTACAGCTTGCTCTTCCTGAACCTTAGTATCAGGGTCATCATTTAAAGGTATTCTCCAGTTAAGTATGTTCAGTACAAAAAATCTTCTGATTGCTCAGATGAAGAGACGAGGGAAAAGATTAAAGAGAAAAAAGGAGAAATGATACAAAACTAGCTCGGAATAGAATACTTAAAAGGATATTAAATGGGGAATGTGTGGCCATGGCCCACCCTTGAGATAGGAAATACAAAGATGCCAACATTGCAATCAGTCCACCCACCTGATTAAAGATGAAGATCACTGAACTGATTATGCAAATGAAAAAAATTAAAAGAAGATCTCTTCAATAAAATTATATCCACTAACACAACGAACCAATGCATCAGATCCGATTTACAACTACCATATAAGAGGTAAAGTTGAAATATGATCACACATTTTGTGCTCCACCAATTACCCATATCTATGAAAGCAAACACTTCTTCTTGTTTTTTTTTTTTTTTTTTGTTAAAAACCAAAACCTACCACAGGTTCGCAGCTATATAAGTATGGAGAAACAATTTCACTTACCCTGTCAAATGATTAAGTAAACCTTATGCTTTACTAGTGTAAAACTTAGCGTTTCAGAAGAATCAGAACAAAGCAAGTGGTTCATATAAGTGAAGCACAGTTACCTTTTTCCAAACATGGCCCCTTCTTCCATAGAGAACTGCGGATAACACTCCAAGAACAGCACCTGAGTATTCTGCCATTATAGCCCTAAAATTGAAATCATCATTGTTTGATTATTATCCAACTTAAGAACAAAGATAACAGATATTACCCAACTTATAGAGAAAGAAGACGAGTATCTGAAGGACTACAACTTGGCAGGGACGGAGGTATGTATATTATCCAATCTAGCATAGTAGCTTCCATTGTAACCGAGAGAAATAAGGTCAATGACCAAGCACCAAGCAGCAAGCACCAAGTTCATGATGAACAGACAGAGAAAAGGGGACTACGAGAGCAAAAGAGAGACCAAAAACACAGCAATCTATAATTCACTATCCTGGTAAAGAGTATCTGAAGGACTACGACTTGGCAGGGACGGAGGTATGTATAAGGGTGCGGTGGCCCGGGCCATCCCCTACCTTGCTAGAACTACCCTATATATAGTATAAAATACACATTAACAAGTCATAATGTACTCCATCGGCCCCTCCAAACTTCAAAAAATAAAACAAATATCATATACTACTATACTAGAATAAACGAGTTAGGATGTAGAGGATAACAATTACTTCCTTGATGTGTATATATACGTTTTGTCAACTATAAATAGAATGTGACCATATTTTTTTCTTCTTGAACATTATTCATTAGATTTCATACTTGAATTTCAAACTATATGCAAGGAAAACTTAAAAATTCAACCACCATGTGAATATGAGGATTCCAGATTTTACGTTTCAAGGTGAATTGGCTAATTTGGTCAGAAGCAGTCAGGCAAGTGTGAGACTTCTGCTGCACACAAAAAATCCTCTTCCCCTATCGATTAGCAGCCTTCAGTCCTTGGTTGGCATTTACATGCAAGCATTATCTAAACGAAATCCACAGAATGCTGAGGGAACATGACAATTGGAGATGATCATATAGCCAGAGAACTTTGATCACTTGCTTGGACATCTAATGAAACTGATGTAGGTCCGGGCATCCAACATGTGCCATGAGTTTGGAGATACCAAAAATATAAAAAGTGAGATCCTAAAAGTTCATACATCTTGATTTGTACAGTCACCAACCATCATTTTCAACAATTTGAACTGTAAGATCGGAAAACAATCCAGGGATCTAGAGTCATCCAATTGTCCCTCGCAAATTAATGGGATGGACTATTGAATTGGGTTATAAACGCTAACCTACAATGAGAACCAATCCTTAATTGTAATGCATTTACATCAAACCATCTCAGTGAAACAAAGGCCCCAAATCATATGCCTTTTTACAATAGCATTTAAATACAAAAGCAGCATCAGGTGGGGGAGAAAGGAAAAGCTTCAACTAACATATACAGTGTATCTTTCTTTCGTAATATAAGTTCCTTTCAAGCAAAACCATTTCATGGGGTCAAACCACACCTCTTCGTGAGAGTGTGCTTCACCGGATGGTGAGGTGGCTGGACCTCGCCTGAAACCCTAGGAGTTGGTCTGAGAAGATGACCTGCACACTATGCACCCGCCTTAGTGCCAAGCTCAGACCGTGGTGAGTCTGGAAAGGCACTCTGACGGTCTAGTAAGTGATCGGAGAAGAAGTATAGAAGCAAGAGTTCTAGAGAGAGAGAGAGTTTCAGCATATGGAGAAAGAGAAAGGAATGAGATCATTTTTCAAGTTAGTGAGTCCTCCTTTTATAGGCAAAGACTTACTTGCTCCCCAAGTCCCTTCGTGTTCCTCACGCGTGTCTTCAGTACCCAACACAGCACATGGTTGGGTCAAAGCGCCTTGAGCGGACCCATCACTTCAGATGATGTCACACCTAACATACTAAATAAGTCAATGAGTCTGGGAGGACTTCCCGGTCCATCACACGCCAGGTGCCTGAGATGTGGCTGGGGTACCTCGGAACCCGCCGGTTCGGCATCGGCTGGGACCTTGTTGAACCCATCCGTTCGGCTAACTTATCCTTGCCACGATCAGGACTGGTGCTGAGCAGAATCCTTAGCACCAATCGATTTGGTGGCTTTAGCTCGGCAAGCCCCAGTGCCGATCTCCAGATTAATTCAGTCTTCAGCCAGGTTGCTCTTGCCGATGCGGCGAGCACCGAACCCATCTGTTCTGAGTGTTCATCTCGGCAGTGGTGATTTGGACGCCACTAGAGCTGCCTTTGCCTACCGCAGAGGCGGTTCAATCGACGTGACACGTTCCAAGCTAATCGGGTCGGTAAAGTCCGCGTGGTTCGACTGTCTACCCTTGACCTTCCGTACCAACAGGTCGATCCGTTGATAGTGGGTTCGGCTAGCAAGCGAAGGTGGACCTTCTAGTCCTTGGAATATTCAGGCCATTGTACTCTTCCTCCAGTACAAAGGCATAGCCTCCTACACCCTCCTCTTCAAATCGAATCCTCTTACCCAAGTTTATATAATAGGAACATTGGCATAGCTCCCACGCAAAATCCAACTCCTTTGCCAAATCACAATGAACGAATAAACAGTCCACCATATCCTTCACTCTTTGGTACATGTAGCACCACTAAGTCAACTTCGTTGAACCCCCACCTCCAAGGGCTTTCTCCAATTTACGCAATTAAATATAAAGATTTAACGACATAACTCTCTGCAACAAATTTTACTACCCGTTCCTCTCAAACTATACCAGTAAAGAATATCAATTATCTAGCAATGCATCCATGGTCTCTAGGCTCCAATCCAGCACTATACACATGATAGACAACTCCATATTATCATCAATTTATGATTTTACAATAACTCCCTCCGTCCCAAATTGCTTGCCCTTTTTGGGAATCCATGCATTTTGCATGCAAAAAACATCATTTTTTGCGTGCTAAATGCACGCTTCCCCAAAAGGAGCAAGCAATATGGGTCGGAGGGAGTAGTTCATCTTTCTTTGACTCGACTACCCCATTTATATCATCATGCCATTTCTTACAAATCTCAAAGTTTTAATGAACTGTGTACTGTTCGTACACTAGAATGTACAGGGCTCCAATAAAAAAAGGTTTTATGTGAGTCCCATTGTTTATCCTTAGATTGCATGATATGGCTAAGTTTTTTCGGGTTGGACTGCATATTATGGCTTCCCTGTGATTGTATTTTACAAATTATTTTCTCACAAGTTAAATTTTAAATAGGCAGTATAATGGAAAAAGAAATGAGAGAAACGAAAACATGATATACTCGATAGTTGATACATCCAGATTACTAATTGGAGCTGTTTCAGGACAAGATAGCGAGTACCTCAAAGGTCCACATGATTTGAGGCCCTTTCCCCACAAAATGAAGTATAAAGCCGTTATGCCACCATTAATTATGGAAGGTACAACCTGTAATGCAAAGGCAGTAGGATAAGAAATCTGTGATCACATAAGCAGTGGTGAGCTTGATTTTTCCTTTTATCATTCATTTCATTTATTAAAAGAAAGTTTTCAGTTTACCTGTGTGTTAGAAAGCGGTCTGCCTTTCCAAGGTTTTTGCAAGGCTAAAAATATGATGGACGATGGAACTAAACAACTGAAGATAAAAAGTACAACTGAAGCTCCTGTCCGAGACAAGTAGTGGTACATGGAGTACACTGACCATATTCTAAGGAAGTTGCCAATAACATGCACTATCTGCAATGGAGTGTGCCTGGAAGGAAGGACGCCGTCACTGTAAAAAACTGATGGTGGCAAAAGAGGAATATGTACAAGGGATCGAGGAAACAAATAGCCATGATTTAGCATATAATTCTGACAAATCTCACCAGTCTTGTTACAAGTCATTCCGAAAATTTTCCAATACAGCCTATAAAGTGGCCGACTTAACAAGTCTTTGTCCCAAATCCCTAACACTTTGGGGGCATAACCCCCAACAGTCCAACTAATTGATTCTAACTATTTAGTGAAACCAATTTCGCAAAGCAAGTGAAGTGGTAGCCTAGTAGTAGGCACCATGTACTCCCATGCAACTACAACTAACAATAATGACTTTCGCAGAGCGATAAAAGAACTAATTTTGCAAGGACAGCAGTTGGTTTTCCCAAATCCAAAACTACCGAATGGCTATAAATGGGAAACTTATCGACAAAAACAAGCGAATAAGAGCAGGCAACTAAAACATATATTTCGCATATTAGCACGTGAAGTCAGACAACACAATGGCAGCCCTACCAAATGGCTCTAACTGGGAAACTTATCGACAAAATCAAGCGAATAAGAGCAGGCAACTACAACATATTTTGCATATTAGCACCTGAAGTCAGAGTACACAATGGCAATAAGACATGTCTCGTTTTGGCAAGGGCTGGCAGGGCGAGGTTCATCAACCAACTAACTACCTAGTTGCCTTCTCATTGGCAAAAGTCAAGTTTACTGGATCGTGGATGAGGCCCTTTGGTGCTTTTAACTGCAGAAACTTAACTGTCCATTAGACTTGGGTCCTTCAAATTGAACAATAATACTTCGACTAAAATCATAATTCTTCCCAACTTAGCAGTTCTTCAAGTAAAACCCACAAATAGTTGCAAAACGGCAAAATTGAATCTTGAAAATACAAAACCCAACTAATTGCAATTAATTAGCTTTTCTAAAGAATCAAAGATAGGATTAGGGCTAAAATTTTCTGGGTTTGCATTACCGCGCGGAATGAATCCATGAAATTGAGTATTTTAGTTCACCTGAAGGCGGGGTTAGAGGAGCCTCGATCTTCAGAAATCATTTTAGGGGACATCATCCTTCCAACTGTCTCGATCTCTACAGCTCCGTCCAAAATGCAGCTTCAAGATTCAAGAAGATGTTGCGTATGCTTGTGTATCTATATACTACGTACATCGGGTAACCATTACAGAGAAATTCATTGCTTCTTCTTCTACTTCAACCGTTCCCAAAACAAAAACGAAAGGGGAACACATTCCTGTGTGTTTTACTGGGCTTGGATGGCCGTATTTAGCAGCAAAGTACCAATGAGACATTTTCTTGTACCAGGCCCATGGGCCTAGTTAGCCCAGCTTTGATAACTCAGGGCCTACCCGGCCGAGAATAACTTATTTACGGACCGTGTACAAACGGAGGCCGTCCATTCTGAGAGTCAGTGCTTTTTTTTGTTTTCTTTTTTTACATTTGAAATGCATTTGAGGAGGAGAGAGAGAGCACACCGCTCCAAGCCATTGAATCTTAGAATGGGCAGACGAGATCCGCCGTATGCAAACACCCCGTTTGCACACGGTCCGTAAATAATATATTCTCACCCCAGAAGCCTTCATCCATTTTCACTTTTCCCCGTACAGTACAAGAAGAAGGATATCTTCTCTCTATCGTTTTAATTTATCGGATGTCCCAAAACTACTGATCCAACAATAGGTATCCAAAACTCATCTCCTTACGATTTGAACCCACAACCTTTGATAGAGTAATTAGACCAACTTTTGTGGTTCATCCATTTTCATTTTATTGACTTCTTATCACTTGTTGTACCTTTATCTTCAAAAAAATTCCAAGATATAGATGAGATGAAAGCAATTTGTTTGTACATGCGAGTTTAGTGGATAAAAAATTAATATTTGTTATGCTGTAAGTAATATTTTTAACACTAACTACCTAGTATACGAGTTCGAATGGTAAGAATTGCGTAAAAAAATTAATTTACTTGGGTGCAAACATACATTGTAAACTAAATAAAGAAAAATAATTTTCACACCTCTTATTTTATAATTGAACAAATTTTATTGTTTTTCAGTGAAAAATTACACATTAAAATGTACTACTAAACACAAAACAGGGAAAAATATGCAATTACATAAAATAAATCAGATGTGAAAATCATTTTCCGTAATAAAATATACTTTCGTATTTCACTCTCAGCCCAAAAGGAAAAAAAAGAAAAGAAAGAAAACAGAAAACTCGACCCCCAAATTATAAATTATAAAACCAAAAGGAACATAGAAAATGGCGTTTTCTCAGTGATGGCCATGGCTATTCTTTGTTCTCTTCGTCCGAACTTCCCCTCCCCGAGAATGACCATTTCGCCCCGCTCTGTTCTCACCAGGGAGTCCAGGATGGGAGTTCAGTACGAGCTGAAGCAGGGGCAGTCCCGTATTTTCCACGAGCTACCTTCTGGTTTGGGAATGGAAGTTATCTTCCAGAAGGGTTTGGATAAGCGAAACCCAGATGAGAGAAACGAGAGATTTGAAAACCCACCATTAGTATTCATCCATGGAAGCTTTCACGCTGCTTGGTGTTGGGCTGAACACTGGTTGCCCTTCTTTTCGCAAAATGGGTACGATTGCTATGCACTCAGCTTGTTGGGTCAGGTTCTCTCTCTCTCTCTCTCTCTCTCTCTCTCTCTCTCTCTCTCTCTCTCTCTCTCTCAAGAATTTGTTTGAATCATTTGGAAATTGGAAGCTTTTTGTTTTGGATTTAACTTTGAAGCTCAATCCATTTTGGATTGTGTTGCAATACTGTATGCATCGGTCTAAACTCACTCTTTTGGCCTGTGTTGTAGAGATTATATCTATTGACCCATATTGTGCTTTGTTTGGTTTCTTAGAAAATTGTGGGGCAAAGCCAGAAATCAAAATGTGAAGTGAATTTTAGAGAATTTACTTCGATGTTTCATTATAGTCCTTATGAGACTCTAAAATTTCAATCTCCCCATTCACAGTTTTGGGTTTGTAGTTTGTGAGAAAACCAGTGCCTGAAGTGGCTCAACAGTTATGCAAGAAGGTATCGATCCCGAGGAATAACGAAAACTCAACTTGAATATTTAGCTTGCTTATGAAATCAAGAAGAGGGAAATTAAATTCACATAACAAATCCTTTATACCCAAAACGAAAACTATTCAATACGGCTGTCTTCAGCTGATGAACATTTGAAGATATGCCTCCAAAAGTGTATTATTTCCTCTCTTCTTCTCTAAGCACCACAAGAGGCACAAAAGTGCGATCAACCATGCCTTTCGCTTAAGCATACTGCATACATTTGCATGTAGATGTAGTGCTAGTATTTCAAACCACAACTGAATTCTGTACCCTTTTCCCTATATGGACACTTGCCTTCTGATGTGTTCCTTTTGTCAGTTCAAATGCATTGCCTATGGAAAACCATCACTGAAGCCTTTCAAAATGTGTGTTTGCTTAGATATGGCTAGTCTCGTTTCTCCATTTTAATCTCTCTCTCTGTGTGTGTGTAATGTACTTGAACACTATACATAATAGTAGTGGCATCTCGTAACGTGATTGATTCACACAAGTACATCTCTTGCAATCTTTAAGTAGTGGAAAATTGTGTTATAGCATTTGCTTCTCTGGTACTGATTTGGCTTCCTTCACATTATAATAAGGGGGAAAGTGAGGCACCTGATGGTCCTGTTGCAGGTTTGCTTGAGGTATGCTAGCTTACCCTTGAAAAGCAGTTCATTCTTCAAGCTTACTTCTGCTGCTCTGCATATTCTTTCCTTACATTTTTCTCATAACCCATCCCTCCAAATTCCACAGTAGACACATGCAGCTGATGTTGCCGACTTCATCAGCAAAGAAATCAGGTTGCCACCGGTTTTACTTGGACATTCATTTGGAGGGCTTATTGTTCAGTATTACATCGCAAACATAAGGGGTGAACAAATTACAGGTGAAAACTCAAACCTTTTTTTTCTTTTTTTTTTGTCATTCGTCATTCCTAATGTATTGCATGGGGAGGGGGGAATGGGATTCGATCCCGGGATGCAGTGTGAGGCATCCAAGAGCTCTACCGCATGAGCTAGCCACCACTTGCGCGAAAACTCAACCTTAGTTCATGTTCATTTGCATAATCAAGAATGCAAAATAGAAAAGCTAGATAAGTTTGGAATGAAGAAGAGATTCACATGTCTTGTCATTCCAAAGAATCTAAAGAGTGAAAACAAGAAATGATTAGTTAAAGGTGCAGTTACATCCATGTAATCTATGGATCTAAAAAAATTCTGACCATCACCTTAGCATGCACCTTTTGAAATCCATAAATTGACAGTTTGGGATCAGCATTTGAAATAATCCAAAAGCTAACTGTGATTTTCTAGACGTGAAATAATGTTTAAATATGTTTTCTACATACTTGCAGTCAAACACCTATGACGTACTGGGTACTTTTGAGTTTATGGGTACTTCGTTGGGTACTTTTCTGGGTACTTTTGGGCCTATTCGTAAAGTTTTTAGAACTTGAGGGATTCTGCATGGAAAAAAACACACAAACTGCTGGCCTATAAAATATGTTATACTTGTTATATCTAATGAATCATGCCAAAATTGTAAAAAGATAAAATAAAATAAATAAAAAAATTTGTTGTACCCCCCGCCGTACCCGTACACTACTTTTTTGGGTTGTTTCCGTATCCCGTACCGTACCCATGCTTCCTAGCCTATAACTTGACTAATTATTAAGACAACTATTTGTATTCACCAATTAAAGAACATTTTTATTTGAAAGGGTGCACGCAAACAATCAAATTTAATATGGGTGTTTGGGGATAAATCATGTGCCAGAGATGAAATTGTGTTTGGGGGATAAATCATGTGCCATATATGAAATTGAGTGTGTAAAGACATGAATTTCACAAGATTTGAGCCCTGGTGGTTTGGCTTAAGGTGCTTACAGGCATCCCTAGCCAAGGTAGATTGTGGTGTAACTTTTAAAATTTTGGTTTTTTTTCCATGAAACTATAGACTTCTCACTGTTAAGTGGTACATTATTGATTGATCCCTAGAAATGGGAAGCTCGCCCCCAGATCTTGCTGGAGCTGTACTTATTTGCTCTGTGCCACCTTCTGGAAATAGGTGACTTGCTATACGACACAGCCTCCCTTTTCACAGGATGCAGTTGAACTGTACTAATATGTCTTCTCCTACTGTATACAGTGGATTAGTGTGGCGGTATCTCTTTTCCAAACCTGTAGCTGCTTTTAAGGTGTGTAACTACTCGTGAATGTCATCCCTATATGCCTTCCCTCTACAAATGTAGTGGAAAATATTTTTCTGTAGTATCGTGATTGGGTTTGGTTTAGTTCCATAAGCACCGCATCAATTCTGGTGGGTTTAAAAATGTAACTTCACCCACAGGCCACACTTGGAGATTGCTGTCATTAAGTTCGGAATACAATGGAGCTGTTTCCACCTAGCAGTGTTTTGTTAGTGGGAAAATAAAACGTAATACACTTTTCATAGACTCTTTAATGTCCTTTCCCTTGATTTGGTGTTCTAAGCAGGTGACACGCAGCTTGGCAGCCAAAGGTTTCCAAACTTCTCTGCCTCTCTGTAAGGAAACATTTTTCTCTGCCAAAATGGAGGATCATCTGGTCCTACGGTGTGTCCACGAGAACTTTATTCCTTAAATGTTCAAAGTGAATTAAATTAACACATCATAATGGTTTTATTTGGGGTTCCCTTGAAGATTTTTCTCCACCGAACACTTGAAGCTCCCAAATATTTTTGGACTTTCAATTCAGTTTTGTGTAATTCTTTTAATTGAATTAAATTAACACATCATAATGGTTTTATTTGGGGTTCCCTTGAAGATTTTCCTCCACCGAACACTTGAAGCTCCCAAATATTTTCGGACTTTCTATTCAGTTTTGTGTAATTCTTTTAGTTATATCTTTCTCTTAAATCCATTGTTGTATTCTCTAAATTGAGCCTTGAGCTTCTTTTCATTCAGCTATCAAAAGCTAATGACTGAGAGTTCAAGGATGCGATTGTTTGATCTAAGGAAGCTTAATGCCTCACTACCAGTTCCCTCGGTGCCAGAATCTTCCATTGACGTTCTTGTGCTGGGTGCAAAGGATGACTTCATAGTGGTAATCCTATACTAGACATCCATGTATCCACCTGGTCAACCACATGATATTTCTCTCTACTTGTTTATTGAAGTTTCAAATTACAACAGTATATCTTCATCATCTACAATAGTCTTCAAGTGAACACCTAAGCTCGTGTCAACCCAAGTTTGTGATTTGCTATGTATAAGTTGCAGAGTCAATGTTTTCATTCGTTTCATTCTTATAATTCTCCCCTGCATTCAAAAAAAAAACTAGATGTCGCTTTTTATAATGTCAGAGCATAAAGATTTGAAAATTGGTGCTTGCATCTATTCAAATTGATCTTTTGGAATATTTACTTAGACAAGACAATCATTAATCCCTTTCTTATTTGGCCCGTCCAATGCCGTCTCTCTAGTGTTGGCAGCCTATAGTTGCCTGAAGCCCTATTTTCTGGTCTAAATTCTAATGCACCTTACTTGGGGTCATCTATGTCCTGCCGTCATTCTGTAGCCTTCTTTTTAGTTAATTGTTCTCTGTTTGATAAATACTAAACAGAGTAAGTGCTGTCTGTAGGATGCCGCCGGACTCAATGAAGCAGGCAGGTTTTATGGAGTTTCACCGGTCTGTATCGAAGGGGTTGCCCACGACATGATGCTGGATTGTTTGTGGGAAAAGGGTGCAACGGCAATCTTGTCATGGCTTAGTGGTCTAAACAGACGGGAGAAGATATGACTAATGCCATTTCCCAGATTGTATATTGCATTGTAGTCCAGGAATTCACGGACTTGCTTCCTCAAAGTGCTCATATGTTCCCAAGACAAAATCGACTGTCCCTAGGGCTTAAGAGGCGATACGACCACATCTGAGTTGGGATGTCGTAGCTTTTGATTTGTAGCTGAATAGCCGGTTGTTAAGTTATAGCACAATACCATAATATTGTTGTCACTTCTTGGTTGAGCTGCTGGCAATGTGACTGTACTGAACTTTCTTTGTTGCTAACTTGCTATCTTGTTTAGTTTCGTTCCAATTTTATCAGATGTCCCCGAAGGGACACTATCTTGTTTAGTTAGATGCCCCACTTCATCCAAGTTATGACTTAGGTTTTGAGGCATTATTGTTGTTTCATCACTTGCGTGGATTTAGTTGGAGTTGAATCTCTCTTGAACAGCTCTTCTCTAGTACTAGACCATCTAATTTTGTCCATTTGTGGATCCTTATCTGGACCAATCGTTTTTAGAGCTCGTCGAGACCACCACCAATGGGTGCAACAAAATATTGTTGATTGGATATTAATCTAGCATATGACTCTTGTACTTATCTTAATAGAATTTGGTTCGATACAGTGCGACAAATAGTTTTGTTTTTAAATGTACATCTGTTAAAGTCTCTATACTACTTACGATCTTCAACATGAGTAATGTTATCGACGAATCCAAGATAATAATGCTCATTAACATAGTAAGCATGAAAAAGCCACATTTAGCTAAACTGGATGGTCAATCCGTCCCCTGTGTAAAGACATCTCTAATCTTTGTTTTAAAACTCCATTTGAGAGTACGGGGAACTCCCACCTATGCTCCTCGGCCGGGTTTTCCATTGGCTAAAATGGAAAACTCGTAAAATCAAGTGGGTGATTTTAGCAAGCAAATGAGAAAACCTGGTGCTAAAATCAACTTATTAGCAAAGAAAAGTGGATTGATTTTAGTGTCTGGTAATTTCCTCATTTGCGAAAATCATCCACTTGATTTTATGGGAAACTTAGTAGTTAATGTGATGATATATAGAGGAGTTCCTCTGTAACACTGTTTTTTTAAATGGCATTTTTTACCTTATGAGCTTTGCTAATAGGAGTAATTTTTTACACCAAATATGTCCTTACTAGAGTATCAAAAAATGTTTTTTAATCCATAAAGTGATTTTAAAGACAAAAATAGAGGGTTTACGCTCTTCTCAGCTTGCTGTAGAAATAGTTTTTGCCTGGAGGAACTCATTACTGCGTAAGGTGATGACTATTATCCTCACTAGCATTTTTGTTGATTTGCTCGGTTCTTCTTTATCTTATACTCCTAAATTAAGAGGATTTTATTAGGGGTTTTCAGTTAATAATTAAAATCAAATCACTCTTAATATCTTATTGGCTGCTGCTTCTTTTTTTCCTTTACATGGAATCATCCATTTGTTTTTTTGGTAGAGTGCAGAAAGCAGCTTGTGTGATCTCAGTCGTCTAAAAGTGTTTTTAATGATTATAGTATTTTTTTTGAAAGTTTCTTCCTTAAAAAACAATCTATTCTCCCCTGATAAAATCTTTTAGAATCTCGTCCATTGGTTACTGAGTTGACCAATCCAAATGAAACTGCGGAGAAGCGGGGTCCATTTTTTATAGGAGTGCACAAGAAAACTCATATAACCACTAAACCGATCCGATCCGGATCAAACTGTTCTATTTGGTTATGTTATGCGGTTTATTGGTTCGGTTATGATTTTGAAAAAATAAACTCGGTTACTGGTTCTTTAATTAAGAACCACGGTTAGAATTGAACCGTAATATTCACGCACACACACACACACACACACATATATATACAAGGAGCTTCCAATAAGGGTCCCTTATATAAGTTTCCATGCGGATCTAGGGGCATTTTCAATTTTTCGGACCAAATTTCGATGATCCGAACCGCTCAATGTTTTTAAAATGTGTATTTGTATGTGTATATAATAATGTATCTTAATTAGGATAGTTAATATATTTTTCCATAGTAAAGTAGTATTCTTTAATGTCTATCCATAGTAGAAATCTATTTTATTTGGAAATTTTTAATATATTATTATAACTATTTGATCCTACTAATACTCAATTTTCAATTTTAATTACCTAGTAAGACATGCTGTTGAATTTATTTTTTCATTTTTAGACTATTCCATTCTTTGTTAAAGCTACTTTATTGGTTGTTTTCATCAATTTTAAGAGTTGTTTTATTGATGGTAGATTGTCAAGTACTTTAGGTACCATGTGGACTATATTTGGTTTCCGATCTTATAAAATCCTATAATCATTTAACGAGTTATTTGGTGCTCCAAATTCTAATTAAATTTTTGAGTTCATGTGTTGTGAAAAAGTGTTCTAACGCTAATTGGGTCGAATTGGAACTGAACCAAAATCGGTTCTGTCTTGCGGGTTGGTCTGGACAGGTTCGACACATATATTGGTTAGGTTTTGGTCCTTAATTTTTTAGAACCAATCTTCCGATTACTGAATTTCTATAGAAATGGTTCAATCCGGATTGCGTCCACCCCTAATTTTCGGCATCCATGATGGGCCAGGGATCTATTAGAAACAGGACCAGTAAATATTAGAGTCTGGATCACCAGTTGGGCCATTGGGCCAAGGCCCAATCTCAGTAGGGCAACTCTCGCCTACCCTTCTCTTCCCATATTTAAACCCTACTTCCACCCCATCTTCACTCCCCTCTGAGACCTCTGCAGCCGAAGCCGAAGCAAGGGCGCCCTCCCTCGAAGATCGACTCGACCTTCGCTGCCCATCTCAAGGTGTGCCTCCAAACCAAATGGGTCCTCTTGTTTTTCGTTCTTTTCAACTGGGTTTTCTTTAGTTTCTCTCAAATCGATTCTTTGAATCTTCAATTAAGCCTCTGTTGTCGATTTTCTCAGCCTTACTTTGGTCTGATTTTTGTCATGAGATCAGGTTTTATACGGTTGTATGTACCTTTAGCGTAACTTTATACGTTGTTTACTTAATTGAAATGTGTAAGCATGTGGCTAATGTGTTGGTAGGTAGCAAATGTGTATGTCGTAGTGAATGAAAGTATAGTGGATGAATGTGTGGTATGTAATCTTTGATGTTTGGTGAATTTGGAAATCTAATTATTGCAGTATGTGCATGTCTGTATCGATGTATAAGCTCGTATTTTTCCCGGTGATACCAAATTGAATTAGCTTTTGAATTAACAGGTAGTGCTCATTTTGTTCGTGGGTCTAAGTCTTTGAGTGGTCATTTGGTGTGGATAGAATGTGAGATTCTCATGGAAAGCAGAAATGTTACACAAAATATTTTTTGGTAGTTTTGTTTCTGAGATCATGATTATTGGTCTTTTCTCCCTTTTTCTTTGAAGTTGCTTTGCGCTCTATGATAGAGAATGAGATAGTTGCTTACTCCATCCGAATTGTGGACTAAATGACATGGAAAAACTATAAGAAAAATTCTGAAATTTAGACAAATGGCTGAGAGCGTAATGCCCTTTACGTAATAACTTGTATTTAATCTTTACCTTTTCCATATGTTAGAGTCCTTTATGATGCTTAATGTATTATCTTAACCTGTCCCTAATGCTTATACGGGTTAACGTAATTGCTGTCATTTTGTCAGTCTTATCTGATGGAAAAGCTATCTCGTAGTTTGAGATCATTTAACGTTATCTGACTTTGCATTATTAAGTTAGGTAAGTACTCAATTTTTGTAATCATTTGAGCTGCTTCATGGGCTATGTGAAATGGATGGTTGTCCTTGAAACTTGGGTCACCTTCCCCATTAATATTCTTAAATCCCTTGAAATCCAAATCTCGAATTTCCTTTAAAACTAGCAAACAAAATTCTGTTTGAAGTTTCTGTTTCAATTGACGTTCCATGGGAAAATTGAGATTAAGTATTGCAGCAATTAGAAAAACCGCATTATCCTGTCTAGGCCCCTTGGTGCTGCTGTGGTTGAGGCTTAGTATGCTTATATCTTGGTGAAAGAGAAACATGTTTAAACTGAAAAAGTCTACTCCTATCCACAATCAAAATTGTTGGATTCCATTCTTGTGGTTAGTGTTTCAAGTGCTTTGTTCTTAGGTTAATTTCTAAGTCTATCTTACTTGTTAATACAAGACCTCTCAAGATGTACACTTCGAGGAAGAAGATCCACAAGGACAAGGATGCGGAACCCTCTGAATTTGAGGAGACAGTTGCTCAGGTCATTATTTCTATTTCAAATGTGGATTTGGATATTTACTGCCTTGTTCATTAAGTCTACAGCTATCGGCAGCCTATCCTGAAGATTCCAATCCTTGATTTATTTCCAGGCGATATTTGATCTGGAAAACACAAACCAGGAGCTTAAAAGTGATTTGAAAGACCTTTACATCAATTCAGCAGCGTAAGTGTTTTAGCATTAGCTTCTTGTATGTTAAACATTCTAGGAGTCATATCTTCATTCCTCAGTTTTGAAGAACAAAAATTCTCCCTTTGCAGTCAGATTGATGTGTCTGGAAATCGCAAAGCTGTTGTGATCCACGTTCCTTATAGATTGAGGAAAGCTTTCCGCAAGATTCACCTTAGGCTAGTCAGAGAACTTGAGAAAAAGTTCAGTGGGAAGGTAAGCTTTACATTTCTTGATTTCAGTTCTGTGTTTCTTCATGTGAAACTAAATGTTCAGATCGGTTTTGCAATTCGTTTTGACTATGTAATGATGTTGTGTTGTATGTCTTACCAATTAATATCAATCATCTAGGTTGGTAATCCATTTGACTGTGTATGTGGCTAGTCTTGGAAGAGAGTTAGATTATCCTCTTGGTTAAACACTTTCTACTAATAACAATCGTCATTTGAGTCATCCGTGTTCTCATTGGAAAAACTAGAAAAAGACAATTCCACTTCCCTGGCTATAAGCTGTGCAATTTCGGCTATTGACGTCAATTTACAAGTAATTGTTTCCCTTTTTGGTCATCCCATTTATTAATAGTTTTCCAGTTTTGAGGCTCATACACTGTTTAGGCTGCTGCTTTTCCTTTCCCTATCTCCCTTCTAATGATTGTTTGAGAAGTTAAAATTAGAGTAACCGTAGTTCTACATCAATTTTTCGCATATATGTAATTACTCCTAATGTTTTTCAGGATGTCGTTCTCATTGCCACCCGAAGAATAATGAGGCCACCAAAGAAGGGTTCTGCCGCTCAGAGACCCCGCTCCCGCACTCTTACATCTGTGCATGAAGGCATGCTTGAGGATGTTGTTTATCCTGCTGAGATTGTTGGAAAGCGCATTCGATACAGGATTGACGGCTCAAAGATAATCAAGGTAATTTGTGTGCAGAGCATTATATGGTAAAAGGCTGGATGAATAAATGTCCCTTTTCTGAGAGCATTATAATATGATCAAAAGCTGGATAGAGTAAATGTCCCTTTTCCTTCTTTTTCTTTTTTTAACATGCCTGAGGCTGAATTTGGTTTATGGATTTGTGGACGGGGAGGAAAAGTCGAGGGGAAAGATGAAATCTAACGGCTCAGTTCTGTTCCTTACCTCTCTTCTCTTCTGGTTCTCCTTCCAAATCCCTTTTCGAATCCATGATCCGAAAAATGACCAAGGTTTCCACAAGGCGTTTTTAGTTGGTTTTATTAATTTCAGAATTGCTTCTGTGACAGATTTACTTGGATCCCAAGGCACGCAATGACACCGAGTACAAGCTGGAGACATTTTCTGGAGTGTACCGTAAGCTTTCTGGAAAAGATGTCGTCTTCGAGTACCCAATTACCGAGGCTTAAGTTCTGCTGTTAAAGTAGCTTTTATATTGCAACTCTTAAAAAGTGGAAGTACTTGAAATTTTGATTCAGAGATGGATTGATTGTCTTTTTGTTTAAGCAGCAGCAAACTTCATTAAAATGTTTCTTCAATTTGTCCTGTTTGATGTTTGAATTTTGGGAAAACGTGTGATTGTAGGCCTCCAATGCTATGAGAAGTGAAGTTTGCTATCTTCCCCGCTGCTTTGAGATTTTAATTCAGATTTGGTTGCGTCTATTTTGATTGTTGGTGGGTATGCTCTACCCAAAAAAAAAAGAGGAAGAAGATAAGTACTAGAAGTTACCAGTGTCTTTGGCCGTGGTGATATTCCAGCTTTTCTAGTGACCACAGCCTCCGTACCATAGGATCACGTTTCTTGGGTCTTTTTGGAGCAATGATAGGAACACATCGAAGTGTAGGATCATATTTCTTGGCCTTTTTTACCACATCCTCCGTACCATAGGATGACATTTCTTGGTCTTTTTTGAGCAATGTTAGGAACACATCGAAGTGTAAGTGTGGGATCCACAACCATCACTTGACAAAGCCCCCGTGCTCATAAGGAGGGAGTTTGCTTCTATTTAGGGGGACCAACGACTCCTACCATCACCTATGATAGAGGATGTAAAAATTGATGTACAATTTGATGTGTCTTGTTCGATATTTAACGAGTATATTGCACATTTCGGTTGAATAAGGAAAGTACTTTCATCATTATTTTTGGCTTTTTTTTGTTGTCAAACGATAGAATAATTTTTGTCTATTCTAACTCAACCCTAACTAATTACAATGTGTATCAAGCTCATCTCCATAAGATTTGAACGATGGAAGAACCTCTCTCCCCATAGCATTTGAACCCCCAACTTCATAATACTTAGTACCGCTACACAACCACTAGGTCAACTGTTCTGGGAATCGAAACACTACATGGTTATAGTGCACAATCTGAGCCATCCAAAGTATTTTTAATGGTCTAGATTTTATGTGTAATATAATCTGGATCGTTGATTGCATGATGGATGGCTCATGTTGCGCACTACAACCCTTTAGAGCACCCCCATACTATATGATCCCGAGTCCGGTAATTGAGTACCTAATGCGTTTGCAAGGCTAGTTATCTAGAGAGAAAATTGTCAGTCTTGATGTATTATGGGAGAGGACTTGTCGCAGAATCACCCTTGTTTAATAGTGGTGGTCCATTTGCCTCCGGTGTCGGTTGACAACATCCACAATGCTAGAAAACGAAAGGATTTGTTCCATGGTAATCATCCCGCCAGTCGCAAAACTCAGCATTTCACATATGCTTGTAACAATCTCTCTATTGTGTGGATCAAAGAAAGAAAAACAAAAAAAACTCTCTATTGCCAAAAGAAGAATAAAAGTACGCAAGAGAATTGAATTGATTCAAGAATTTCAGGTAGCTACAACATTTATTTCTGGCATTGCATAAATTAAAAAATGAACTGTGTAATGAAACTAAATTGTGCATCTAGGCAAAACCTGCCCACGCGTTTCTCTAGCAACTGCTATTTCACTATTCCTAAAGCTTCTACTACGTATGATTATTCAAGCACCTGCATGCAAGCCAGGAGAATTACATAAGCATACAGATATACAAGCAACAGACTGTAAAACCACGCCGTGCTCCAAGTGAGAGATTCTGGTGTGTTCCAACTAAGAAGAGGCCTCAAAGAACCTGCTGTTCACACCAGCCCTATATATACGTAATTCAGAATTCGATGCACTTCTCAAATTTACATCCGTATTTGCAGACACGAATAGAACATCGCCCTCGCCAACTTCATCTTCAAAGGGTGCTGCATATATCGTTCCCTTTCCCTCTGTGACCACAAAAACAGAGGGGCCAGGGATTGATGGAAAAACAGCAAATGCCCCCGGGGGAAGAATGCAGCAATCAACTTCAAATTCATCGAAAGGGGGGCGGTACCTCTTTGTGTACAGATTTAAGGGGACTCCTTGCACAATTTTTGGAAAGCCCTGCAATAGAGATCTAGGTAGATGAAAATCATATGAAAGAATCTTAAACTTGGAGAAGAAGAAAGTCACACCATCAATACACCATCTATACAAGAGCCAACATAACCAAACCAAACTGAGATTTAATTAGGGTCGGCTACATGAATCATGTTCTTCCATTGAGCTCTATCAAGGGCTACATGTTCACTGAGATTTAGAGTACTCATATCCTTGCGGACTACAACATCTAATGTCAATCTTGGTCTTCCTCTCCTCGTAGCGATACTACCTAAATCTATCCTATCAACTCTCCTAACTACTGCATCTACAGGTCTATGGTAGATGTAATTTTCACACTCACACAGTCCTGTCTGGAAATGTGAGTGAGTAGAGCCAAGATAACAATTAATGACACAAATGTTGCAACGCACATTCATAGTAGTCCACCAGAGAGGCAGTGTAATGTAGCTGGATTTGTTACATCAGAGAACACAGTCCGAATTGCTAATTAAAATAAGCAAGCAGGAGAAGGAAAACTATTTACAACGATTTCTACCACAAAACAAGAGAGGGGAACAAATTTTAGTTTTAGAGAACTACCAAAAAAACCTTATTGTCCATATCATAGTATTGTCTGTATCATAGCACGGAGTACGTACTGTTCATGCACAAGATATACCAAGAGAGGTGTAATTCATACGTCTAATGTCTCCTGTTCGCAAAATATGGAAGTGGATAAAAAGAACAGGCAGTGGGAAATATAAGCAGCATTCAAGTAACTATTTTGGAGTTGATAGTGTACTTCTTATGCTTAACAGCGATTCTCCAAGTATTAACAAGGCAGGCTTTCTCACTCATCATCTAGCATCTGAAATCTTCCAAACAAAAACAAAATATGACAGGGCAAAATTTTATCAACCATAGGCCTTGTGGATAAATATAAGTTGGGTTAGAGTACTTACTGTATGAGGTATCAACAAAAACTGAACAAGAGCCACCAAACAAGCAGAAAATTTGCTAACGTTTCAAAATTATCTTCACCTGTTTGTATGTGAGCATTGAACAAAGAATCTGGACATCCCGGTTCTTTGGAGTTAGGCCAGCACGCACAACATTGTCTGAAGTTGCCATGCACTCAACGCACTCGCCACGCACGTAGGCATGAAGTTCATTTGCACCTATGCACAACGCTTCACCGGGATTAAGTTTAACATAGTTAAAGAGGAAGGCTGCTAGGACACCCACATCGGCTGGATACTGCTTTTCTAGCTGCAGAACCAGCTGTTCTTTATCCGTT
Organism: Gaultheria prostrata; assembly: GCA_036023075.1. Taxonomy (NCBI): domain Eukaryota; kingdom Viridiplantae; phylum Streptophyta; class Magnoliopsida; order Ericales; family Ericaceae; genus Gaultheria; species Gaultheria prostrata. Next base: position 44,913 of record JAXBDA010000580.1, on the reverse strand, counting down.
AACTGCCTTACCTGATTCAAAATGGAAAACACAAGTTTTATCAAGGGGAATGATAAAGCCACGACACTATTTTTTAGTGCCACGACAATTGTTGCCTTCTGACCAGCATACCCCCTCCCCTCTTTCTCTCCTTCCTTTTTGAACCCCACCGCAGAATACAAAACAAACCCGCTTTTGACTCGTCAACTCAGTTCTTTCTCAGTGACCTATGGTCCTATACAGCACAAACCCATTGTTTCTCCATCTGATTTCCTTAATCGAACATTTACTATATCTGATTTTTGCAGCTTGTTCCATTTTTTATTGGGTAGCATAGATCTCAAAAACAGGTAGAACTATGTGATGACTGATGAGTACAAATTTGCTGCTCGATTTGAAGATCAGTGACGAGTCTGACGATGCTCTGACTCATCATGGACCGCCGGAGAACTAAGAAAACGGGGATCCAAATTTCCTCCAACTTTTGATAAATCAAGTTGTACATCGATATGAAAACGGGGATCCAAATCTGGAAATTGTTCAGTTCAAAAAAAAAAATCTGGAAATTGTGAAGCTCATGCCAATCCATTGAAGAGAGTCTAGAGAGAGAAGTGGAATGAAAGAGGGAAGAAAAGTGCAGATGAGATAGTGAATACAGAGAAGTGAGACCTGTAGACACACTAGGACAATCGGAAAGACAAGTTCAACAAAATGAGGGCAAAATTGTAAGACAAGACAAAGGGTCGTGGCACTAGGGGCTCCCTTTATAAAAAATAAAATGCGATGATGATAGTAGCGTTAGGGGAATGAAACGTAAAATCACAAAGACAATTTCTAGTGATTCCAGGAGGAGAAAAAACTCTTCCCAAAGTTAGTAGGACGACTATATGTTCGTTATGTGCTGAATGGGTAAAGCCAAAGAAACATATCTGAGAGGCTAAATTTAACATCAAATCAATCCCAAAAATAATATCTTGCCTACACAGGCAGCAAACTATGAACGAAATTAAGGAGGATAAGGGTTCAGGGTTTCAAACTTGCCATGCTGAGTCGACTTTTCAATTTGGATAATGCTTTGGAAATCACATCATTGCTAGCAGACATGAGTTGGGTGAATATAGACTGCAGAACTGCTTTTAGTTTTTCCTCTCCAGCCTTGCAATTGAAGTCTAACACCTGGTTAGCATAAACACTGCCAACCACTTCAGCAATCTCAGGAACGCTTTGAAGAACATCCTTAAGCTCCTGAAATCAATAGCAAGTAAATCTCGTTGATCTGAGAAGAGGTTACAAGGTGTCCATGCATGCACGCGTACAAAGTGAGGATCATAATTTCCAAATTCTCGTATGGTGGGATTAGTAGCATTGTGAATTGCTACACCTATATGGATAAAACAAAAGGTAACAGCTACAATACTCCAAGCCATTATTCAGTGCAAATTGTTTACACCAGATTCCTGTCAAAGCAATAGAGACGCTCTATAAAACTTCCGCCTGAACCTGAACATGCACGTTTCAGCAGTTGCAGATACTTCATCTTCTTCCCCAGGCTTACCTGCTCAGAATGACCTAAATTGCTCAACAACTTCAGTTTTTTTCTTCTCAACTGTTGGGGATTATATTACATCACAAAGCTTCAGAAGTTCACATGCCTTAACTCTAGATAAACTTTAGACTTTAGTTGCTTAAGATAGGTGTTAAGACTTTAAGAGGATTAATTATTGGTTTTTCTAACCTTACCACAAAATTACTGGTTTAGAGTCTTTTGACAACAAACCATAGACGCACCCAATTCCCAACCTTACTGTACATATGCCAGAACACAGCAGAAAACACCATTCTCCAGTAGAAATGTCAACCTTTTTGTCGATGTTCAAGTTTATATCTAAATTAAAAAAAGAAAAATCAGAAGCACGCGTTTCTCTTTAATCAAAAAGAGTTTTTCAAGCAGTGAATGCAAACTGTGTGGGCATGTTTCAACTTCTTTAGTCTACGACCACATTGCCTCATTGATTAAGTGATGATTTCGAGTCCACAGAAACAAGTGAAAGACCACCACAAAGTTCTGTCGATCTCAAAATCATACCGGTGTAGAAAGAGACTGGCTGAAGAAAACATGTCGTCCCTTAATATTATTGCCCGTGTCAATGATCTTTCCTTGAGCACTAGATGTAGCCATTTATTGTCAGTAGCAAGCATAAAATGAATAAATTTGGTTTCTAGTTCCTTTCAGATCCGAGTTGATCGGGTAAGTACTCTGTTCCTCCAATAAGGTTAAATTTACACTAATGTCATTCTTTTGGTATAAGACATGTATAATGGTACAACTACAGCAAATTTTCCTGAACCAATGATCAATATTCATCCGAACCATTCGTTAGTTGCACCCTCAAAACTTCAACTGAAAATTCAAACATACTTTGATCAACTAAATACATCAATCCTAACCCCAATGCAGCAAAGAATAATAAGTAATCTCAATCAAATGCATTAAAATTTAGGGACAAGCATGTTACCTCAAGACTGATAAATCCACAGAGGGCCTCAAACTCTGTTAGAGCTAAAGCCATTTCAGGCTTATGATTACTGTCCTTAAATAAATCAGGCCGTGCCTTATGCAAAATCCCTGCCAATTCCTTATTCGGATGGGCCTGTATCGACAATGGCTTCGCAACTGAAAGCACCTGACACAAACCAAACAATTGGAAAAAATAACTTTTCAATCTGGCGAAAAAACTGTAACACATGACACAAATTAATGCACAAACAAAACATCTGCGATAAGAGCAAAACAAAACAAGCATAGGTCCTGTACTCCTGTCCTGTTTGATAGACTGGATTAGACATGGGACTGAATCACCAACAGAGTGGGATGCCATTTTCGGTATTTGAATTCAACAATTAGTAGAGGGATTACATTTTCATTGCAGAATCAATCTTACACAACATTGAATACATACAATACTTTAACAAATGTGGTACAACTAATCCCATCGCTATCAAACCAGTAGAATTGCTCTATCAGGGGGCAGGTTTGGTAGGGTGATTATTTCGGATGGGATTGGAGTTTTTTCAAATATCCCAGTTAATCTATGGTTGGTTCGGCAATCTGGAAGGAGGGACCAGTTAACCAATTCCAGCCTCTTTATCTCCATGTCGGAGTGTTGGGTTTAAGTGGGACATAAATATCTGACAGGAAATAACGGTAGTGTCCACTTTTTATCTCAGACAAATTTCAGCCCCAACATGTGTTGTGTGGGAGGGTGTGTTTGGCTACTGCATGTTAGACCATAACTATTCCATTTTCACATCTTAGATGTTTGGGATCCAATTCTAGAATCCTTTTTGCCAAAATGCACTATAAAAAATGAGCAGGAGAATGCAAAATCCAAAAATCACCCCCGGACAACCTTTTAAATTCTCAATACAAATTTACACCCCGCCCTTCTGCAAAAAACTGTGACACCCATTATTACCCGCACACTATTACAAATTTTGATTATCATCCAAAAATATATAATCTAGAGTTCAAAATCTAAGAAATAATTTGCTCCAAACCACCCTTCATATTATAATGTTAAAAGATTGGCTCCCAAACGCCCCTAATAATCCCAGCACACTATCAAACCGCCAAATCAAACATGGCCAAATCGTTGCATTAGAGCATCTCCAGCCTTACTCTTTCAATTGACTCATAACCAAATTCTGAGTAAAAAACCCTCTAAAGTCACTCCAGTCATTGACTCACACTCATACTATGTTTTACCCAAAATTTTCACCAAATCAAGGGAAACTCAATTTTTTTATTCAAATTTTTAATTTGCTCTTCACAATTTACTGTTATGCCATTAAGAGCATCTCCACTCCTTACTCAAATTTACAATGAAACTCAAATTTGAGTAAAAATCACCAAAAACACCACTCCACTCCTTACTCAAACCCATTACCAAATTTGAGTTTACCAAATTTGAATTTAATCAAAATTTTCACCAAATTTGGTTTGAATCAAATCTTTACTCAAATTTTTAAGGCCATTTTCTCCCTCTCAAATTTGCAATTATGCCATTAATGACGGCTTTACTCAAATTTTTGCCTATATTTGCTTTTGCCCATTGGAGTGTTCCATATCAAATCAAGTTTTTACTCAAAATTTTACTCAAATTTGGGTAAAAAATTGAGTAAAGGGTGGAGATGCTCCAATAAAAAATTTCTTCCAATTTGTGCTTATATCTGGGTTTGTCCATTGGAGTGCATGAAGTTGAGTAAAATGAGTAAAAATTGAGTAAGGGCTGGAGAACTGTAACTGTATAATAAGAGGGAGTATCAAAATGGGGATCGAAAACATACCTTGAACAAGAAGGGAAGAGTAACACCCCACTTCTGAATAACTTCATCGCCAATCACACTAGGGTTTTCCTCAATCCAACACTTCAAACTCACAACCGACACTCCATAATTATTATTGTTATTACAATCGAGGCTTTCAGCCACGAAAGAGGGTCCGGACGCATGAGTGCCCATCCAGAACTCGGCGTAGGGCTTCGATTCATCAACGTGGATCCCCGAATTCAACGAGAAGAGCCTGGCCACGCGGGATTGGCGCCCGATTCGACCCCAATCGTAGTTCTGGACCGAACATCTCAGTCTGTGAACTCTGCGATGGGGAGAAGGATTGGCCTGTGGAGACATTACGCTAGAGAGAGAAAGAGAGGAGGAGAGAGAGGAGAGGGTGTGGAGTTTGTGTGCTTCATTGCAAAAGAGCCGGTGTCTCTGGTTTTTAAAGGCCACCGACGAGAGGGAAAGGAAAAGGAAGAGAGTCTGAGAGTGTGCTCGTGGGAGGTTTTGAAATCTGGGAGTTAATTTGAGGCTTTGTTTGGAAGTTGTGTAAGAGAAAGCAAAACAAAATTAAAGATTTACTCCTCCTTTTTTTATTGGAAAGGAAAATAGGTACTCCTACATTTTTTTTATTTTAAAGAGGAAGCAAGTGAGAGCATAGCAAAATTAAAATTTTACCTCGTTAATAATGGAGAAATAAATGAGAAATTTTAATTTAAAAAAAAAATTAACTATGGGTGTCTGGATCAGTTCACGCGTACGTCAACTAATCTCTTGTCTGAAAAATAGAGGAATATTTTATTAGAAGATTCTTAACAATTTTGTTTTTGAGAATTTTTATGATAGTATTTCTTATGAGAGAATATTTTAATAGATAATTCTTAATAATTACATTTTTTCATATTTATTTGATAGAAGGATATTTTTAATTTGGAAGGAATAAGGAAGGAATAAAGAGTGAAAATACTTTCATCTTTTACTATTTTTTATTTTGGAAAATATGTTGGACACGGATATGGAGAGAGGTGTCTGAATCTGTTCTTTAAGCATCTGAACATTCGTGTTTTTTATACTATTATGTTTTTCTTGTTCCTTTTTCTTCCAATATCTTTTAAAGATTTGTTTGGAACTTGAGAAAAAGAAGAACAGACAAGGGACAATCAAAAAGCCAAACTCTCTTCCCTTATTTGGTTTGAGAAGATAGAGGAGAAACAACAAAATCAATTGTTAAACACAAATAAAATGGGAAATTGATATTGGCACTCCATTTTTTTCTATTGGCACTCTCTTTTGTTTTTATTAGGTAAAATTACCCTTGCACTTTATGAATAGAAACAAAAAAGAGGGAGTGCCAATAGAGAAAAATGGAGTGCCAATAACAATTCCCATAAAATTCTTCACACATTTTTCTTATACATAGTATTTTTTTCCTTTCATAGTTTCTCCTTCCTCCCATTTTTCTTTTTGGTGAGACTTTTTCCTTCTCTTACTTTTCCAAACATCCAATTAGTCTATTACTATTAAAAGTCAAACGCTTTTCACATCTTATGTTCTCTTTTCTTTCCAACTGCCAAACATAAACTAAGGCTCTGTTTAGAACCGATCAAGTAAATAAAGAAAAAATAAGGGAAAATAATTAGGAGGAAAAGTTAAAGAGAAATTAATCCAAGGGGTTGGCCAAATGGGCTTGGCTTGAGAGTTAGGGGCTTGCTCCTACCTAAAATTCTCAGTCTCAATTCTCCTTTTTAGCAATTCTTGGAGTTACCTCACCTCACGCGTAAGCGTATGAAACGACTATGGAAGGGGCTATTGCAAATTAATCTAAGGTGTACGCAAGTTAGCCCGGGACACCCTGCATTACCCCCCAAAAAAAAAGTTAAAAGAGAAATTAGGAAAAGTTTGCATTTGCATTTGCATTTGAAAATTTCTCTTTCTTTAGGTTTATTTGGAACTTGCAAAAAAGAAGAGAAAGGGAGCAAAAATTTTAAAAAATTATTTGGAGAGAAAATAGAATATTATAGTATTGTGTACGGTACCATTTCCCTATTATTTTCCTCTTCTTTTTATGCCTTTCTTTTCTTTTTTTAATATTTTTCTCAAGTTCCAAACACAGCGTTTTTGTTAAGAATCACACAAGGGGAAAAAAAATTTCTCTTTCATTTGTGGAGGTTTCAAACACCCCCTACCACAAGTTTTGTCGTTGCGGCACTATCACACCCACACGCCTTATTTGCGGGTGAGAGAGCGGTGGGGCTCTTCGAGTCACAATAGTCCACATCACGAGTGTTCGCAATCCGCATAAGTAATCGTGGGCCTACAATCGGCCCACGCTGCAAATGAGTTTTTCCTTTTTACCTTCTTCTCCCCACATGATATGCATGTCCGCAATAGGCCCACATACGCTGCAAATTGGATTTTTTTACCTCCAGCGTTTACCCCAAAAATCATTGGTGGGCGTCGTGGGACACTTGTGTCAGTCAGTGTATGACCGAGACGTTTAAATTTGCAGATAAAAAGAAGAACTCCTCTTGTATTTTACTAGGAGATCGGGAGTTTGAATTTATCCACCCGTGTGGAGGTGTTATTACTTGAAATGGCTGTAAATGAAGCGAGCCAACTCCCGATCTCTCTATTCGCGTGTGAGTGTAATAGTATTCGACTTAATTAGACTCGCGAAGCTGGAGTATATATGTATATCTCATAAGATTTTGAATATGTATAAACTTTTACACGTACTTCATCATGAAAATTCTATAACTTTTCCATGTATAAACTTTAAAAATATTACTATATACTTGAATTGTAATATGTTTTTATAGTTTTATATATGTATTCATACCAATAATCACAGAAAAACTGATCGTATGTCGTCGCTGCAGGAATGTATGAGAGAGTTACACCTGCAAATGTATGGCTCAATTTTTTGAAATATTGCTCTAAGTTTCTTACTCCAGTCAATTTTCTTGCCAAACTATAAACAAATTATACAGTATGAAAAATACATATTATATTGATTTACGACAACGAAAATGCTAGGGGTACAACAAATCACTTTGGTTGTTAAACTAAATAGCTATCTCAAATTCATTTCTCATAAATAAATCCCTAATCTAGGTCAACCTCATCTTGAAAAATTTGGGTAAAACCCTCAAAAATCCATCTCCAATGGATGACCCAAATCCCTCCCCATTTTGGGTTTTACCCATTTCTTCCCCCAAATTGGGAACAACCCAAAGGCAGACCCATTTTTCCCAACGGCTATTTTAGGGGAGAAAGAGATGAGACCAGAGCTGTGGTGGACGTCGGAGATTTTCCCAAAATCGTCTGAAATTCGTTTGAACTTTGTCTGAACTTCGTTTGCGCAGATCATACTAGAGCTGTGGTGGTTGACGTTGCCAGAATCGTCTGAACCTCGTTTGCAGATATCACCGGCGTTTGCAGAGATCACCGGGGTCTGAACTTCGTTGGCAGAGATCGCCGGAATTGTCTGAACTTTGTCTAAATTACGTGAATGCCATCAGGTATTTAAAAAATTGTAGATTTGGGTACAAAATGGGTTTTTCCCTTGGAGATGCTCATACCCAAATTGGGGATTTGCTCAAATTTTGACTCAAATTGGGTAAAAAAAAAAAGGGGGGGTTATGATTGGAGATGCTCTAAGGTCACAAAGACAGAAAGGCGGACCATCTATTTGTGAACAAATCGAAAAGCAAAAAATAAGAGAGAGAGAGAGAGAGAGAGAGAGAGAGAGAGAGAGAGAGAGAGAGAGAGAGAGAGAGAGAGAGAGAGAGAGAGAGAGTGGGGGAGAACAAAAATAAAAACACACAAATACGTACATAATTCTCTGCCCTTTTGTTGTATATGTGGAGAAAATTGGTGTGGGAGAGCAAGAGCATAGACCAAAGAGGATACCGGAGAGGAGAAGGAAGCAGAAAGAAGGGTACAATAATGAGTGTAGATCGGCAGATGTATACGCTGGGTGAGAAGTTTTTTGAAGTCAATTTCAGCTCTTTGATTATTTTTTGTAGCATATCAGCCGTGGAAGGGAATTCCTCCATCTTAGGGATTTAAAATTTGATTTGAGAGTAATAAAAGCCCTCAGATCTATTTCAAGGGAATTCCTCATTGAATGAATCAACTCATAAGGGAACAATTAAAAGCATTCAAAGTTTGGAAATCCAATTCACAATCAAATAGAATATAGTGTAGAGCTATGATCTTAACGTATAGGCAATCAAACAGCATACGTTTGTTTGAATAGAAAGTATCTCCTGATTTTGAGAAGAGAAATCCCTAAGGCCCCAATTGGATACGAGATAAGTTTTGGCGGGATAAAATAGTAAGGGGAATAAGATAGTAAGGGTCCGATTGGCTATGGGTTTAGATGGGGGTATAAGTTATACCCCTTCCCCTTATCCCGGTCCCATGCGTTAGTGAATGGTTTGTCAAAAAAATTGGGAGGCGTATAAGTTATACCCCTCCCAGATTAATACCACTCAATACCCCTCCCTGGAGGGGTATTAAGTAGGAGGGGTATTAAGTAGTAACAGGGGTGTGTGTTATAATTTAATACCCTTCAATACCACCATTAAAATGATCACACTACCCTCCCTTACCCTCTTCCCTATTGACTGTGTAAAAACAAACCAAACCGCATTTTAATATTTTACGAGCCCTTGAGATTTCCTTCGGATAAAAAAAAAGGTACTTTCGTGTAAGATTTATTATTTTTTTTACACCAAATTAAACTACTAATCATGATCTTTAATTCGATACAAAAAAAATTGATTTTTTTTTATACTTTAGAATTTGACGTTATTGGGGTATAACATAAAAATTACTAATTAATATGTAAATTAAAAATAATTGAAACATATTAAGTGGTATATTCTAAAAATATTTAAAAAATGTTTTAACATGTACTAATTTTTGTCTTATATAAAATGCATAAAATTAGTTATTATAAGTAAAAAAAATGCATAATTAGAAAAAATAGAGAAAAATTAGGTGGTATGTAACATTATTAAAATGAATAATTAAAAAAATTTAATTAAAAATTTTAATTTTAGATATAATTAATAAAAGGAATTATTAAATCATATTTAGTGACAAATATAATTAATTTAATTAGTCTTGTAGGAGTATTTATGTATTTAATCTTTTTCGTAAAATCTAATATGACCTATGCACAAGGGCAAATAAGTCATTTGTCAGATTTTTACATCATCCACTCAACTTTATCCCCTTTTATCACAAAATCATCCAAACCACGTACTATTTAATCATCCATTCATAAATGTCACATCAATGTGGGCTGTCCACCCTTACTAAATAATATACCTCTTACTATCTTACCCCCCTTACTATTTAATCCCACCAAAACTTATCCCACATCCAATCAGGCTCTATGGGTTAAACGGGGTATAAGTTATACCCCCACCCCTTATCCCGGTCTCACGTATTAGTGCATGGTTTGGCAATTTTTTTGGGAGAGATATGAGGGGTACTAATTAATAACCTAGGGCCCCGATTGGCTGCGGGATAAGGTTTAGTGGGATTAAATAGTAAGGGGGATAAGATAGTAAGTGGTATGATTTAGTAAGGGTGGACCCACAATGATGTGATATTTATAGAGGGGTATTAAATAGTACTTGGTTTGGATAGAAGGTGGATAAAATAGTACTTGATTTGTTTTGATGTGTATATGGGGGTATAATGTTGGGTGGATAATATAAAAACCATCTAAATGACCCATTTGCCCTTGTGCATGGCTTTTTTTTAGATTAAACATTAATTTAAATATATAAATATAAAATGAGTTAATTAAATAAAAAATGTCAAGAATCAAGTATTATAAATAATTTTTGTAATTTAGAAAGAAATTGGTTTTTTTGGACATTAGTTATGAAATTTTTTATTTATAATCCAAACATCGTCTTTAATATAGAAGACAAAGACAAATTAAATGAAAGGAGAATTACATATATTCTCATACAAAACCAAACAACAATTAACTTATTTCAGTTACATAGGCTACGAAAGGAGACAAATGACCAAATTATTCTTCAAACTTCCACTGATGCCGACCTAGCGACTTAGAAACCAAGAGCACTATTGGTTGTAATAGGGAAATGGCGTGTCCCTCATGTTCCTAACTTCTAGATGGACCTATAAAAAAGGACAAAATAATTAAACACATGGGGTCAAGTATTTTTAATTTGAATATAAACGCACATTATAGTAACTTACTTGGATATATTCGTCCCACAATTCCTCGTCAACCACCAATTTTTTTCATTCTCATCCCAACCAAACCCCGGACCATGAAGCATGAGATAAACTTTCATGAATGTTCATTTCCATGTCTTAAACTTAGCATCACTATGGTGGCGTTGAATACCAGTTTGTGAAAAAGAATTCGCCATCATATTTTTTAGCACTTGTAAGTATCCTGGATGAAAGAGTCCACGCTGAGCTAGCCAAACGCCCGAATCTACAAGAGTGGCAAGACATTGATGTAATGTTTGCTCCTCCTCCTCGCTCCAAGTCCGACACACCGGGCGTGACATTAAAATGATGGAAAGCAAAAAAAAAAAATTACGAAATGAATTTCCAATGGACAGGGAATGAATGATAGCTTACTCCTTGTTATATAAATAGGGAGACTTCACGTGAAAAATCCATTTCACAAACTTGACATTCAACCTATGACTATTAGATAGCTACCATCTAACCTTCCCTTCAACTTAGTTGATGATACTTTCCATTCAACTTGGTAGTACCAACCAACTCCCCATATGACCATCCATTCAAGTGTGATGGGGGAGGAAATACTTGTGCAAAATGCAACCATTAAAATATCAAATGCTAATTTAAAAAACTGGACTTGTAGCATAATATATTTCATACCAACTAAATCTCGAGTAGCCATATTACATACCCAAACATGCTACTAACAAATGTTATTATCGCATTACCTTGTCCACAAAAAGGTACAATAATAAAATTGTCAAGTTATTATCATTTGAAATGCAGTGTGACCATCACTACACATTGTATAACAAGTGTAGTGGTTGCACCGAGTATGAACCACGTCACTTTTTGTTTGAATGTTGAACTCAGGTTCCGAACTCGTGTTCCATCCTCATAAGCGGCTTCTTGCGCACGGGTAAGCGAAGGTGGGCAGTCACTAACAACTTCTTGTGCCACCTCACCTCATAGGTTCTTTTTTGGCCTTGACAATATGCATTGAAAGCATATTTGGCCTCCTCCAGTGACGTATACTTCTCATATAGCACATCCGAAAAACCTGTCACTTGTTGGCTACATGCTGGCCAAGATGTGTATATCCCACGTGTCCTCCCAGCAAATACAACATAATACCACTTTTTCCCTCCCATTCCTACTAAGAAAAATAGTCAGCTAAGATGAAGACAATCGACTCAATCTTATAATGGCAACTAGAATGTTGTCAACGGGCTCAGGAAATTAGTTGAAGAAGCAAAGTGTACCAAATGGCTGCAACTAAGAGTTGCCTTGCCAATGTTTCACCTCCACATAAACATTTTTTTTAATCATCATAGCCCAACAATAAATTTTAAAAGGCTCACTAACCGTATACAAGATAATCATGGCTGCAAATTTTTTGCCCCGCCAAGGTAAATCATCATTGCCCTTTCATTTATAATCATCATTGGCTCAGTTTTTTAATCATCATTGTCATCCTCAATTTGCAGCAGTAGCAACATATCAGATTAAAAAATGACCAGCAATAAAGTAAAACAAACACCAACTCCAACAGCCCAGAGAAACATGTTATCCCTCCAGAATTTGCATGGGAAAGACACCAGCAGATAACCATATTACAAACACCAGCAGATACGCATAAACGTAACAGCAGCATCATAAATCTAACAGCAGCACATACGCTAAAATCTATCTGCAGTGAACAAATGTATAATCTGCAGTACCATATATCAGATTTAGAGCTCTAAAAACACCACATTCAGAGTGTCCATTCACTGCAGGTCCTGTAATTCATCATCCCCCAAAATGCAGTAACACAAAGGGCTCAGAATAATACATCATCACAGCCCAGAGACATAGAAACATGTCCACAAACTGTAGAAAGTGAACAAATGCAGAAATTGCAGTACCATATGAAGATTCAGAGCACAAAAAACACCACATTCAGAGTGTTAAGAAACATAGAAACATGTCCACAAACTGCAGGTTATATATATCACCACACCCCAAAATTTGCAGGAATGTAAACCTGCCACTTGCCACTTGCCACTTGCCACTTGCCACTTGCCAATGTCAAAATATTACATGACTTAGATATTAAAGTTTGGCTAACACCATAGGCAGCCACATTTACATATTCTAAAGTACTAACCCATACATATACAAGTTTCCTAACACAGTGATTACAACAATGGCTCACATGAATACAACTTGTGAAATTAGCCATTTCAAAAAAATTGACCCACCCATGGCCCATTCACTAGAGGGGATAGACTTTCCCCGCAAGGACCATTTTTGCCCAATCTAGCAGCTTGTCATCATCGGTGCCAAAGAACGTGTCAACCCTATCTTCCCCTTGAGAAATAATGGCAACTAATTTGAATTTCTTCTCCATCGTGAGATAGAGTTTCTCTACTCCCCCCGGAACACGCTTGCAGAGAGCAGATAGTTCTTTAGCGTACCCAATTGCCTTCACCATATCACCCATATGTTCTGCACCTACCTTACAGAACGTATCCAAGCTCTCTATGACAGCGTCATCAAATCTGCTCCTTTTCTTCCCCGTTTTGACAACTCCCGCATTGGCCGGGGGTGTCGTGACGAGGGGTGAGGAGCTTCGGGGAGTGGAGCTCGGTGGTGTGGAGCTCGGTGGAATAGAGCCATGACTAGAGCCCCCACCATGTTCAGGATCGAAAAATGGAATGTACCCATTATCGAATGTTTCATCCTCCAAATCAATGGGTGCACTTCCGTTGGCCATTTGTGACGGGTCTTCGGCCAACTCCCCGGTTGCCCTATCCTTGCCAAAGAAGATGCACCAATCCTCATAGTATGGGAATGGCTTCCCATTGAGTCCTTCACATTCTTATGTGCCTACATATGTTACATTGGTGGTTATTCATAGATCTACAATGTTTGCATATAAATTGATGGAGAGTAAGTTACCTTTACGTACTCCTCCCACACGGACTCATCATCTACCACGAGGCATTTGGAGACATCGTTCCACGAGAATCCACTTATACGAAGCAAGTCAGCGATTTTATTGTAGGTAGTTTTCCAAACCTTCACTTTGGAGTCTATGTGCGGGTGTGCCTTAATGTTCGCGTTGGGAAAGACTTTTTGCAACTCGGTCTCCATCAAAGTAAAGAACCCGGGTTTAAACCCATTTTCAGCACTCCACTTGTCACTACATTCGTTTCTCATGCAACGAAGAAGACAATCCTCTTCTGCTTTTTTCCAAACTCTACGTGCCTTTTTTGTGACGGGATCCAATTGTGACTCTTCGGTGTCCATAGCTGCAATTGCATTTTATTTAACTATCAATACATGTAAAACTACGTACATTAATTATGTGTGTTACCTATTAACAAGCAAGATGAAACATTGAATGTAGATTTCCATCCAACATAAACAAGGGAAAATAAATATACGAATTACATCCAACAACATAGGTCTAATACATGCACATTAAAACTGTCTTGACATAAAAGTAATTTTACAACAACCCACAATAGAATTGAAAATTGCCTCAACATCTAAATTAGTTATTACATTACTTCAAGCTTGTTCCACATTAACTCCACCATTGGCTAACCAATGGTTGTTCATAGCATTAGCAAGCGCATCCCTCCCCTCGGTCCACTCGTCGGAAGTCTCTAGTTGACCAATGTAATCATCTAAGTCATCATTGTGTAGGTTCTCTTGTTCCCATTGCGTATACTCTAACTCAATGAGATCATTAGGCATCTCTTTCTTAATGAGGTTGTGGATGAGGCAACATGCAGCGATGATGCAATTTTGAGTCCGTATCGGGTAGTAAAATGCAACCTTCAAAATCGCATGCGCATCTTCACTACACCGAATGTTCTCTCAATGACATTCCTAGCAGCAGAGTGCTTCATGTTGAAATACTCCTCTTTGGTAGCAGGAATGTGACCTTGCCTCTATATGTTCAGGTGATACCTCTGCCCACGATATGGTGCTAGGAATCCCTCCCTGTTTGGATAACCACCATCAACAAGGTAGTATTGTCCTGGAAGCAACGGTAACGGTATTTACAAGGGAAATGCAAAAGGGGAAACATTAACTTATTTATTTAATGAGATACCGTGGGGGACTTTCAAATCCTGTGGTCTTCCAATCGCATCTCGAAGGATTCTAGAATCAGTGGCAGACCATTCCCAACCAGACAAGACAGGTACAAATTTCTGATCTCGATTACAAACACCTAAAACATTTGTTGCAATTTCCCCCTTCCTGGTCCTATATCGAGCCCTATCCGCTGCCGGGGGATAATCTGGCACGTAAGTCCCATCCAAAGCCCCGAGACAATTCTACGAAAAATAAAGTTTAGTATTGTAAAATATTCAATGGGGTACACTTGTGGGAACTAAATGATAGCTTAATAATGCAAATGTACCTGGAACCAATTCCACCTACTATCATGGTAGTCAGCTGGTACAGGGTCAGGCTTAACAAGGAGCATACTATGGAGGCGTAACACAGCTACGAGTATAACATTGAAATGCCTGCTAATTGTTTCACCCGATCTCAAGAACTCAAACTTGGTACGCCTCTGCTTCGTATGATGGGAAAGGATCCACAAGAAAAATGGCTACTCTCTCCTCAAGACATATGTTGCGTGAGTCCCCTAAACCAACACCTCGGACTAAACAACACAACCTAAAAAACGTATGCCTATTTACCCTCAACTGTTCGTGGCAATCTAAGTCATTGTCTCTTACAAGGCTATTGATTCTATCCATTTGTCGCTGGTAAAGGTTTGGATTAGGAGCCAATTGCAGGCGGGGGATTCGCAATCGTGCTCGTGAGAAAGAAGTATAAGCGAAACACACCCAACGCAGCTGTAGTAAACGTGTGTAAAGCCAAAACTGCCTCTTCTTCTTCCATGCTCCTCAATTGTGTTCGGTTTAACCTTGCCATCCTAAAGAGGGTATACATAATTAACAAACATAGATGACGGATATTTAACTACCAATGACAAGAAAACCTACGTACATGTAAACAACACATGGGCTCAGGATTTCATCATTGCCCTACATTGGTGTCAAAAAGTACCATTACCAGTAATCTATCCAGAAACAGCAACTTCATGTTGTATATCCCACAATATTCACATAAAAATGCAACTCTACGCATTCTCACACACACACGACCAAGTGTAAATGGATGTAAATGGGCTCAGGGGTATCATCATTGCCCTCTTAACAAACACAGTCACAGAGAGGTAGAGATTATTGACTGCAATTCAACCTCTATCAAACAAAAAGCGATCAAATGCACAAACACAGTCTCCTCTACTAGTGGTAGTCGTAGATCGATCAAATATGGGCTCAGGATATCATCATTGCCCTCTTCACAAACACGGTCACAGAGAGGTAGTTTTCGGTGACTGGAATTGAACCTTTAATCAAACAAAAATTTAACAAATGCACAAACACAGTCTCCTCGAGTAGTGGTAGTCGTACATCCATGATAATTGGAAAAAATACCCCCATTACGCAAAAAAATTTAAAAATATAGATTTTCCCCAAACAACTAACGTGTGTGTGAGAGAGGATTAAATCGCAAACAACTGACGTGAGAGAGAGAGAGGACTACATCGCATTGAGTTACCTGAGACAGAGGGTTTTGTCGCCGGAGTATCAAGGTCGCGAGGCCGGATCGCCGTTCGCCTCCCAAATCGCCACAGCCAACCCTCTCAAACACAGCAGTCGGTTTTTGGTGGCTAGGGTTTCGTAAAAGAGAGATAAAGTGGGAAGAGGTATAAGTGGGGGTACGAGGGTAGTTTGGCAGGGGGTATTAGCGGGTATAAAATAGTAAGGGGGGAGGGGGGTTATTTAATTAGTAAGGGGGAAGGGGTACAAAGGGGTATAATTTATCCCGAGCTCCAAAAATTTGCCAAACCAAGGATTAAAACGTGGGACCGGGATAAAATAAGGGGTATAACTTATACCCCCATTTAGTCCCACAACCAATCGGGGCTTAGGGGGGTTGTTATAATATAATACCCATCAATACCCCCATTAAAATTACCCCACCACCCTCCCTTATCACCCTTGGCTTTTACCCTCTCCCTCTGTTGACTACTTGACCGTTTAAAAAAGAAAATGGAACCCCATTTTAAATGTTTTACGAGCCTTTGCAATTTCCTTCGGATCAAAAAATAAAGTACTTTCGCGAATTTTTTTATTTTTTTGCACCAAATTAAACTACTAATCGAGACCTTTAATTCGATAAAAAAAATTGAAAATTTTTATACTTTAGAATTTGACATTGTTGGTCTGTTGAGTTGCTTTGCAATATCTATCGGATAAAAAAATAAAGTACTTCCACGTAAAAAAATTTAGTTTTTTTTGCACCAAATTAAACTACTAATCAAGATCTTTTTTTCGATACGAAAAAATTTAGAAAATTTTATACTTTAGAATTTGACATTGTTGGAGTATAACCTAAAAATTACTAAATTAACATAAACATTTTGTAAACCTAATTATAAGTAAAACATTAATAAGTTTTGTATTAATATAAGTAAAAGATGTATAATTAAAAAAAAGTAGAAAATTAGGTGGTATACATAATTATTGAAATGAATAATTAAAAAAAGAATAATTAAATCTTTTAATTACAGATATAATTAATAAAAGGAATTATTATATCATATTTATTGACATAACATAAAATTGACTAAATTAATGTAAAAATTATGTATTTATTTTTTCATAAAATCTAATATGACCCATGCTATGACCCATGCACAAGGGCAAATAAGTCATTTGTTAGGTTTTTACATTATCCACCAAAATTTATTCCTCTTTATCATAAATTCATCCAAACCAAGTGCTAGTGGTGGAAAATAGTGCAAGTGGTTAATGTTTGTGGTTGAAAAAGATTGATTTTGAAGTTGTGGGCTTTAGACTTGAGCTTTGCGATGGATTTTTGAGGTTTCGTTTGGATTTTTTCTTGAGGATTTTTGGGATTTTGTTGGTGATTTGAGAGGGGGAAATGGATTGAAATTTTAGTGTAGTTTGGAGGAGTATATGGCTGGTGGTTTTTTAGGGTTGATTTTTGAAGAGGTTTTGAAGGATTTTTGGAGAGTTTTTGGAAGTTTTTGAAGGTTTTTTTTGAATGGGCTTGATTTTTGGCAAGGATGGTTGCTATGTAGTAAGATATTCTGTGTAAAGGGGTATGAAAATGTAGGAGAAGGAGAGAGAGAGAGAGAGAAGTCCAGGTTTAGAAATGGAGAGGGAGGGGGGTTTGAATAGAGGTAGGGTAGTGAAAAATGACAAATTTGGTGAGTGCCAGGAGAATTTGGGCGCCCAAGTTGAACTTGGATGCCTAGGTTCAACTACACAGCAGACAAAACTTCACAGGGCTGTCTTGGGTGCTACCAAACTCCGTTTTGCGCGTGGTTTGAGGTGTTGGAAAGTTGGTTGAGTATATTTTCTAACCCAAGTGGTTTGAGCCCAAAATAATTTGTGCATCAAAATTTATGGCCATTTTACCCTCAGAAGGATGGAAAAATATGCCATTTTACTAAAACGTGCGCATCTCCCTCATTTTAAAACGGATTGAATGTACTAGAATATGGTGTAGGTTAGGGTTTGTATTGAAAAGGTTTTCTTTTGGGTTTTGAGTTCAAAGTTCATTGTTCGAAACTTCCGACGCATGTTTTGGTCCATGTCATCATTGGGGAGCCTACTGGCCACAACTTAAAGGTATTTCGAGGATCCAAATTGGGGTGTCCACACTAATTAATGGAGATAGATGTTGGGCAGTGAAAGAGAACTTAAAAGAGAAATTGGGTAGTGAACATAGTTATTAAAAACCTACGATATAGGATACATATGATTCGTATCGTCTCCTGCGGAAAAACAATACATACCCCATCCCATATCCTTTTTGTATAGAAAACCTTGCGATACAAACGCATATCATATGATATATAGGCGTATCCTGATTCGGTATGTATCCTACGCTTATTGGGAAAAATCGAACCCCAAATGCATTAATCTAAGCCGTTTGATCTAATAATGATGACATTCAAACCATTTGATAGAAATTAGATCTTAATATAGCACTTGAATAAAAGAAAGAACCATACTTCGATTTTGTTTTGCCTAAATCAAATAATGATTCTTCTTTTCTTTTAATAACTGAGGCAGAAGAAAGACTTAATGTGATGATAGTTGAGCGACACAAAATTTTGCATGTTAACAACTATTTTTTTTAATGTAAGCACAATTTGTAGATATTTTAGGTATAACTATTTTTTTCATTTTTTTATTAATTATGGTTAACGTTGTTGAGACATAAACTAGATTTAATATTTTGGCACAATAAAGTAAAGTAGTTCAAACAAGCCCCAATTGACAAAGCCCAAAAATAAAAATATTATTGAAGAAGACATAAATTTCTAGTTTCTATAAGCTCTAGAATATCTAGCTTCTAGAAGCTCCAGAATTTCCTTGTGAAATATCTAGATTTTTTTTTTTGGGTGAGAATTAGTCATGTATGTTCTAGAATTTAACTGAAAGTTTATTTTATATGAAAATATCTTTGGACTAGGGCCTTCCATGGAGTAGTATAAATATGGATGAGTTCTAGTGTAATACAAATGCTCTTCTTTCCCACTCTTGTCTTATGTATTTCTACCTCTTCCAAAATCTTGTCTACCTAACTAAACTTTAGAAATTCTCACTATTCCAACAAATGTATCTTAAGATACACGATGTATATCTTGATATGATTTATATAATACAAAAATGATATATGATACGTATCCCGATTTGAATTTTTGTAGCGAAGGAGAAGACGAAAAGTGAACTCAAAACATCAACTAATTTTCCAAAATTAGTCATCGGTGAGTATTTTCAACTCTTTCAAGTCCATTTTACGCTTTATGGTCTAATTTTGTCCGCTTAATTCAGTAAAGCGTTTTTCTTAAAATCATGTTTTAATTACTTTTGACACGAAAACAAACACGCTTTAAGAAGTGTTTTTACTATAATGTCATTGACAGAATTAGAAACAACCGACTTGGCAAACGGAATTTCATTATCTAGAAGAAAATAGAGTTTATACGTGGAGCCCTAAAAACTTGGACTCCACCTAGGGGTGCACATATCTCGGGCCGGGTTCGGGCCGGGCTTATACTAGATACTAACGAGACTTGTGCATGCCCAAGCCTGTCCCATTAAGAATCGGGCTTCATTTTATATTCCCCAACCCGGTCCAATTAAAGTTTTATTTCATATACCTACCCTACAAACCCATTTATTTTTCTAAAGCGTGATATCACAAATATAAATAATCAACTATAACGATTACATATAAGAATTCACATCCGGGAATACTTAAAATTTTATGTTCTCGCAATACTATTAAAAATAAACCCATAAAATATTATAGTTTTAATAATATAAAACACAGATGTCGTGAGTACTGAGTAGGGCTCAAATCAAAGTTTACTCAAAACTTGGATTTTGTCCTCACATGCAAAACGGTGAATAACATACTTGAAACTGTAAGTTGTCGCTAAAATGCAACATAGAAAATATGCAAAGTTAAATTAAGGCACAATAAAAATAAAAAGTTTGGAATAGCAATTGAACCACATGAATCACATAACACATGTTGCATCAAACTAAATTGAAACATGAATAAATTACGTTTCTCCAAATGAAAAATGGCTAATCAAACATCCTAACAACTAATATTACAAAAAATGGTTTATGGTCTAAATTACTTGCCAACCACCATAGCCAATGTTTGAATAAACCCATCGATAGAGTTGTGTTCGCGCTCTTTCATGACAATCAACCAGTGCCAAAAATTGATCCACATGCCTTATCTCATCTGAGCTTCATCCTGGAATCCAATCTTTTGGACAGTGTAGGGTGCTGAAGAACAGTAACAATGAGAGATAGTATCGAGCTTGGAGAGAGGAAGAGATGAACGGGAAATAGAAAGAGAATATCGACTCAGATGCATCAGTACAGACCTATAATATAGAGTACTAGAAGGCTTGTAATGATGCATCTGAGTCAATCTTTTTCTTTCTATTTTCCGTTCATCTCCTCCTTTCTCCAAGCTCGACACTCTCTCATCGCTACTGTTCTTCGGCTCCCTACACTACCCAAAAGATTGGATTCTAGGATGATGCTCAGATGAGAGAAGGCATGGGGATAAATTTTCGGCACTAGTTGATTGTCACGAAAGAGCGTGAACGCAACCCTATCGATGGGTTTATTCAGACATTGGCTATGGTGGTTGGCAGGTAATTTAGATCATAAACCATTTTTTGTAATATTAGTTGTTAGGCTGTTAGACTATTTATTTTTTATTTGAAGAAAAGTAACTTATTCCTGTTTCGATTTAGTTTGACGCAACATGCGTTATGTGATTCATGTGGTTTGATTGCCGTTTCAAAATTTTTATTTTTATTGTGCCCTAACTATTTACACTTTGCGTATTTTCTAAGTTAGGTTTTACTGACAACTTACAATTTCAAGTATGTCATTCACCGTTTTGCATGTGAGGACAAAATTCCAGTTTTGAGCAAACTTTGATTTGAACCCACTCACGACATCTGTGTTTTATATTCAACTTGTCATCAAATAATTGTACTGACTAATCAAAGTTGTTATTTATGAACAAAAATCATATTGACGTACATAATATTTAATTTATGATATATCTTCCAAACTGGGGTCCTATTTTGGGGCCAAAAACTGGGGGCCCTTAGCAATGGCGTGGTAGACTTATGCTCAGAACCGGCCCTATAGGAGAGGATAGGATACATGGAAGGATAAGTTCTTCTGGTTCAATGACAACGGTTTTTTTTTCTTTTTTTCTTCCGTGTTTCGTTTTCATTTTTTGTTGTATGATCTTTTTTTGGAAGCAGTGAATGATCTTGTTTTGGTTGGATGCTTCTTCAGCACAATACTTAATAGTGTAAGGTAGTGGCTTAATGAAAGGCAGCAGTCCTTTTCTACGAATAATTTTTTTATTAAAGTCCTAAAGTAGTATGAGAGCATAAATATCTACTAATATTTTTAACTTGTTAAGGCTCGTGAACAAGTTTGAGTTCGACTCAAATCTATGCAAGCTCGGCTCGTCAAATTCTTATTGAACTCGAGCTGAGCTCGGCTCGAGTTCGTTTAAAAACTAAATGCATGAACTTGAACATTTTAAAGCTCGGCTCGTTTGCAGCCTTGAATCCCCTTGTATTTATTGGGTTATTTATCCCTTTAATGGGACTATTAGTTGAATTGGACTTATAGTGATTATGGACTTCGTTTCCAGTTTGTTGAGTATTTCTCCCCTTAATGGGGCTTGGGCTTATAGTTATTGTGAACTTTGTTTTTAGTTTGATGTAATTCATACTCGTATTCTCCTAAGGGTCATCATTTGGCCCGCGAGCCCAAAGCCGGCCCGGCCCGAGCCCATCTAGCCTGCCTGAATAGTGAATTGGTTGGGCTCGATCGGGCTTGACGATTCAAGTCTGCCCCGCCCATAAGCTTAGCCTGCAAGCCCGCTATCTAGCCCGTAAGATACATAATAAATGTCCATATTTCCATTTGTAAAATATTATTCTTTGGAAACATTTTTTCTAAATAACAGTTATATGACGAGGTTATGAGAAAATGAGTATTTGTACTAGCAAAAACGGACTTTTTCATTTCCTCTTGACCATTGCACTATTAACACTTGCATGTCCATTTGAATTTTGATTAGAATAGAGAAAAAAAAATCTTTAAAAAAATTCTAGCCGCCCGCCCAACTCTTGGCCCAATAGCCCCCCGATTGGCCTAGGCCCTTGGGCTGGGCTTGGGCTTCAACTTTTAACACATAGCCAGGCCCGCTAAGCGCGGCCCGTGGGCAGGCTTGGATAATAACTTCGCAGACTGGGCCGGCTCACACTGATGATGATCCTTATATACTCCTATCGTTTGAAAAAAAACAAAGAATAACTCCAGTGGAAGATTATGTGAGAGGTGGAACCAAGTCTCGTTAAACTAGACGTTCACCCATGGAACAAATTAATTTTTACCTTCCCCACTTGTTTGTAATTAAATTGAAGAGTGAGAATCTGTAAAGACCGTAATTTTGGTAATTATATAATTAATTTGAATCTTTTACTTATATGTTTATATATGTAAGAATGCATATATTTACGTATCTTTATGTTGATCATTTATTTTCCTAATGTGTTGAATTGTGTCGATGTATATATAATTTTGTTCCAATAGTGTTAAATTACCAAGTTTAATATTCCCTTATGTGTTAATTACCTAATCAAGTCTTCCTATTTGGGACTAGCTTCCAATCCAAGAAAGGAAACTTACCACTAGTCCGCATAATCTACTTCCTGAAAATCCCATTGACAAATTTAATTTCCAAAATTCCTCCTTACAAAGATATTTTCCAATTATCATATACCATTTTAACTTCCACTAAGTATTTGGTTTCCATTAACCTTAACCTTACTAAGCTTTCCAATTATACCCCTTCCTTTTCTTATTCTTATTCTCCCTTCTCTATAATTTCCCCCTTTCTTAATTCTTTCTTTTCCCTACACCTAGAATTCACAGCAGTGTGAATTCCCACCCCCATTACATCCATTCACGGCAAGAACCATCTCTCCAACTCTCACTCTCGATTCGACTTCCATTTGTGCTGTAAACATCTTGTTTGATAAGTATTTATTTATATATCTCACCATCTTGATTTTATAACACGCTCGCAAATAATATCTTTCCTCCCACAGATTTTTATTCCGAGGACTCAACCGTTCAACGTACTTAAATCATCTTACGTTCATAGCGCGCTATTAACTTTGGACGAAAGGTAGGACATTAAAACTCTCTTTTTACTTAGGTTTACTGCTTACGTGTTTATTTTTGTATTTATAAAAAAATTGTAAGGATATGAATGGGATGGAGAATCAGAAAATATAATGGTAGTCGAATCGTTAAGGTAACAAAGGCGTAAACGAGATAGAAATAGCGGGAAAAAAAAACACGTTTCGGGCACACTACTTTCTGTTCGGCAGTTTTGGATCTTTTCCGGACCTATTCAGCGAAAACTTATAAAGTAGAGTTGTAGATCTCGAAAAGTTAAGCAACTTTCATATAGAACTCGTTCCAATCTGAGGTTCGTAGGATTTACTACGATTTTTCGAAGTTATCTGTTAAGTGCAGTTTCGAGACAGATTTATTGTCCAGCCTTAAAATCCATTTTTACCTCATTTAATGTTAAAACTAGACTTCGGGTGAAACATAAAGTTCGTTTCAAATTTGATTATCTACTGCCGTGTCAAATTTCGTGATTTATGGAGTTAATTTACTATTTTTGGTAAACTGAAATTGGTAAGTCAATTTATGTGGGAAATATTGGCTCTGTGTATTGTGCGTTTTATTTTTTTGAACTATTGGACTTATGTGGTTGTTGGGCCCATGTGAAGCATAAACTTGAATCCGATTATGTTGAATTTTATGATTGAAAGCATGCGAGTAAGTGATAATGAATGTAGCTATCAATGAAAATTGTGGGTTGGGACGTCTACCGATATGGGTCTTGAGCCAAGTGCAATATATGCCCAGAGGTTTAAAGCCGTGAGGTGGGCTTGGTGTATGGGAGAAAAACCTAACGTACTGAAATATATATTGTGGATCGGAATCGATGCCAATATCGGGGTGTTTGGTTAAAATTGGGACCGTGGAGTATGGTCAAATATCGTGGTAATATCTTACACATGAGTTGATGAGTAGTGATGACTCATTGGGAAAATTGAGAAAGAGTTTGCTAGAAGATTAAACGGTGAAGAGTAACCATTCTGTTTGAGATTTATTGCTTTGAATTTTATTATTTATTACTCATTGAAATTATTGTGAAATTAAATGTTGCATGAGTATGTTTTTGTAAAGGGATAGTTTTAGACATCCTACTGAAATTAAATATATCTTTTGACAGTTTTTTACACTCTTATACCCCCAATTGAATTACCATCCAAACCAAGTACTCTTTTATTTAATACCCCATATTACCAAAATCATCCAAACCAAGTATTATTTAATCTCCCTCCATAAATGTCACATCAATGTAGGCCCACCCTCCATATATATTACCCCATACTATCTTATCTCCCTGCATAAATAATGGAAGCTGATTTTGGGGTTTTTTTTTATGCAGGCACTCCAAAATTTAATGAAGTTACAAAATTACCCTTTTCAAAATACAAAAAATTACTGGAGGCACTCCACCCCAAATTATCTCCTCATTTACTGAGGCACTCCAAACGAAAAAATGAACCAAAATCTTTCTCCATTAACTGCAAACTTCAAACACCCTGAGAAAGTAAGGATCAACAAAGACATCAGTAGCAGTCCAAACCAGCTTAAAACAAGCAAAAATCAAGGGCGTAGCAACAGGAACGAAAATGAGACTAATGATCCAAAACAACTAATGTTAAAAAATCAACTTAATGTTAGTAAATCAACTAATGTTAATAAACTGATGTTAAATACTAGTTTCAAATAAAACAACTAATGATCCAAATTAATGTAAAGAAATGACATTTTAAAAATTGAAATCAAAAAATATATATTATAGATTGAAAGATATGACATTTTAAAAATTACATTGAAAACCGAACAAGACAAACAATTTGGGACAAATGGACTATATCATATACTTTTGTTTTTCAACATAACACTAACATAATCCATTAAAAGTATATGTACCGTTTTCTTCAATATATTCTTTAGGCTACTACAACACTCACATGGTTATTTTTCACTTATGAAAAAAATTAAAAAATCAAAGTATAAAAAAATAACATGTTTTTTTTAGTCAATCAAACTAAAATTATTGAGATCACAAGTAGTATTATATTAAAAAAATTAAACCCCAGGGGGCCGGGGCCACTCCCAGCCCCATGGTAGTTCCGCCATTGGAGGCAGAGGAGAAAAGTAAAATTATTTTGGAGTGCCTGAAATAATTCATGGAACTTGCAAAATGGTAGTTTTGAAAAACCATTGTAGCTTGGAGCCCTTGCATCAAATTTTAGAGTATAATTATCAATTCCCTAAATAATATCTGCAAAAATAATCCTACATCCAATTGACCCGTATTTGTTAGAGCCATCAAACCCACATTACCTATGTGACCAGGATAAGCAAGACTCCGGTCCCAACTCATTGCTAGATTATCCGGGAATGAGGAACTACTGTTGTGTCCCCCAAACCTCCAAATTGTTTTGTGCATTCCTATCACAACAATTATATAACGGCAACTAAATAATTTCACATTTTTTGTTTATCCAATTATTTTTATTCACTCATATCAACTATTTAAAAAAACTTACATGTACCTTGTCCATCTTTTTAATCCTCCCCATTGCTTTTTTTTTTTTGGTCATTCGTCATTCTTAATCTATTAAATAGAGCTATTAAATAGAGAGGGGAAAAGAGACTCAATCCCAAAATCTAATATGAAGCATCTAAGAGCTCTACCGCATGAGCTAACCACCGCTTGCATCCTCCCTATTGCTTATCTACTGAAAACCTAATTGGGCTGCGAGGCGCCGTCAAAGCCAGAATCCATTACACATGGGCTCAAAAAGCCCAATATCCCAACGGCCTTCGTCTACAAACTAGGGTTTCGATTACCTCACTCTTAGTACTCTAGTAACAATGGCGGAATTGATTTGCAGAGCTCTTCGAGACGGAGCGTTGGACGGCGAACACGCACCCGCTCTCACAATAAAGGACTCCATCGACTCGCCCTTCGGTCCCCACGTTTTCAACCACGTCCTAGCCCAACTCTCCGCCAATATTTTGGCGGCAAAATCGCAGTCACGGTCAGTTTTTGTTTTTTTTAATTTTTCTCAATGGTTAGTTGAATTTATTCTTGATTATGAATTCTAATTGCGTGATTATATGTTCAGGGGCCTAGTACTCGTTGCTTCGTCTCAGAGTCCGTCGTTCTACTTTGATTTGCTCAAGAGTAGAGGAAATGACGTCGCTTCCTTTCATAAATGGTAAGACTCATAATTGGGGCAATTTGGCCTAAATTGTTGTTTTGGTATTTTTAATCTTTGTTGGATTCACTATTTTTTGTTTTTTTTGGATTAATCAGTAGTTTCGACGTGAAAGTCTAAAAGATATTACGATCAAAAGGCAAAAAAAAAATTCACTAAACACGGAATAGTTTTGAAACATTTTTTTTTCCTAGTGTCGTATTATCTTAAAATTTCGTTTTTTTGGGGATACTGCTCTCAATGAAAAATAGCCCTTAAAATTTTTGACGAAAAGCTAAACAAAAAGGGCTAAAGTAAATAATACCGTCTTTAAAACAAATTAATTTGTTTGAATTCGGATCGAGTTTTGGATGCAAATAATTTCATTGAATTTGTTTTGAATTGTGTTATTTTTTAAGCAAGGAAAAACTGAGAATCAGATTGTTGGGACAGGCTTAGGGTATTGGATTGTTATACGGATCCTCTTGGCTGGAAGGTTCGGCTTATGGCGTGTGGAAGCATTAGCAATCGATCACCGGAAGCTTCAAACACAGTCAGGTTGTGTACGGATGTGAGAAATTTGGAAAACTTGTCCTCGTCGATTATGGAACTTGGGAGAGGTATGGAACAAACTCAGTTCTATCTGAAGTGGGGATTATTAACTACTTGTGTGATGTTTCTGGGGTTATGGGTACTATTTGTTTGTATGTACGCTTTTTCCTTTGGTTTGGGGAGTGGTAAAACATTTTGTACAAGTTATGCTATATGAGTGAACATAAAATGGCCTTTAGTCTATTTATGTGCCAACAAATTTCAATGTTACTCTCTGCTGAATATTCCTTTGTTGTTAATGGTTGCAGAATTGGTTGGACAAGGAAAAGGGCGGTTCTCAGTTGCCATTGATTCGGTAATCTTGAATATCATAACCATGACTTCCGAGTGACCGTTAGAATTATGATAATCTGATTAGCTTTGTAAAGCCTCTATGCGTTTGCCATGAGTTTGAATGAAGTTTAAGCGCTGTGCTGTGATCAAAGTATCCCATTAACACTTGTTAGCAGGCCCGGCCCTGAGATTTTTGGGGTCCCTGACAAAGTTATAAAATGGGGCCCAATGTATTTTACTAAGTAAATTAGAAAAATATAAAGTAATTTAAAAATAATAACACTATGTAACCTATGTTTTTTTTTTTTATTCACATTTTACTAATTCAACTCAAAATTTTGTAAATGCCCCCACTCAAGTCAAAATTAAGTATTATTTTCTCAAAAATAATTTTAATTTTTTGGATCCATTGAAATTATTGTAATCAAAGGCAATACCAAAAATAAACACTTTTGAACAAAAAATTAGAAAAAAATCATTGCAACAACGTCAATTGTAGAATATATGAACCGAGCGGTCCGTGCCTCAATTGTTGAAGTTTATTGGGGAAAAAAAAAATTCTAAAAAAACTGCTTTCTGTAAGATTCGAAGTTTCGAACCAGGCTCCTCTTGGCTGTGTGTGTTTGGGCTTACCGCTGGGCCAACATGCACTAAGTACATAGTCTTGCTGCATTATATATGTATTAGTAAGTCCCACCGGGCCGGGCCTGCTTGTTAGTCTTTGTCGTCGTGCCTTGTACTGTGCTGTAGTGATTTTCTAAGAATGTTGCTTGTCGTTGATCAATAGGAAAGTAATTTTGCTGTAGATTTTGCATGAAAATTCTATATTGAGTATCCTAGTCACTTTTAGGGAGGATTCTGGGAAACTTCCTATCATGTGCCGTACATGTGCAACAGTTCCCTTCATTTGTTGCTGAGTGGGCCGCCGGTTATTTTGGGCTAGGAAACTTCCTTCTAGATCTCAATTACGTACCAATTATGCAGATTTCAGCGGCTTCATGTTACTCTATGCAGTTTAGATGGGACCAATTCAACACTGTTTGGCCTCATCTAACGAAATAAAGAACGAGTTATCCCATCGTGCCATGCTGTCTTGTTATCACTAGCCTGTTAATTTTTGCATTCCAGCAGCTCATACTATCTATTGGTTGATATCCACTTGATTATCCTTGCATGGTACAGTCACATGATTTTTCTCTCGTCAGGCATGTTTAGCGATCTAAAATGTGATTTGTGGACTACCAATTTAGGTAGGATCGGTTTTGATGTGTTAAAATTTTCATTTTCATTGAAACGATGTTTGAACACCTTCAGTTGATTAAGAAGTGCATATTGGCATTCGGACAAGTAAGGTACTCCGTAGTATGCAACAACCATTTTCTTTTCAGGAAAAAAACGTTGAGGGGAGTATGCCATAGTTTACAGTCTACAGATGCTGGGGTTAAGAGAGTTGCATTTAACAGAAGCATATTGAAAACACCTAATCCCCACATCAACACAAATTTTATCAAGGACTACATCTGGAGATCTTTGGATGCCCTTAAAATCTCAATATTCCTTTCTTGCCATAGGTAGGAGATCATTGCAGCCAATGCTATCTACCTCACTGAATTAGCAAAATACTTACCAAGCCTCCCAATTAGCCAAGTAATTTCCCTGTTCCAGGGCTGCTGGTGCTTAGAAACAATAAGTGTTAAACTTGCTTCCGAATAATTAAAGAACTGGTGATTGAGGGTTTGAATACAACCACCAAAGTATTTGAGTCTTTTGTTTCTGGTAATACTTTAACTGATTATACCTAACTTCGTTTAGGTTAGCTGTGATAATTTATTGCCTACTAGTGGAAGTTATAATATTCACAAATAACTTTGGTTGCATTTAATGTCAAAGTCTGTCGATTGCAATGACATGGTTAATGTCACTTCATGGTTATCATTTGTGTTTAATTTCAAACTTCACATGGATAAGGTCAATAAAATTTGTTCAGTGGTAGTTTTGCTTCGGAGTTATTTGGAAATACTGGTCCTTGTGGTGTGGTCTGCACTTGCTTGTCTGTACCTGCTAGTAGCATATGCATTTGTGTCCTTTTTCTTGAGGTTTGTGATTGCGTGCAGTACTTTATTTTGTTTCTGTGCATATGGGTATTTGTAATGGTTTCTATTTGTCTATTTGCAGGCAACTGAAATGATAAGGCATGCATCCATATCTTCAGTTGCGGCCCTTTTAAGCAACCTTCGTAGCCATGGTATGTTTGGAAAGCTTTATAGATGATCAATGCAATATGCAACATAGATTTGGTGCTCCAACCGAAAACCTATTAAAATTCAGCTTGTCAGGACAGATAGTTGAATGAATCTTGTAATGAATTAACTAATGGCAGAGATTAGGACAATGCGAAACTTATAGAGGTTGATAATTACAAGTAAAAGAGAGCAGGGCCAGTAGGCGCTTCGTTGAAAAGTAAGTGTACCAATTGGGCTATCAATGTAGAGATTATGTGCCGTCGCCTTGTCACCATTTTGGATATTGTGCCCTAATGCAGGCTCCAACTACAGTTATCCTTTCAGACGCGTGACCTATGGTCTATCAATGCAGGTCCTCAGGGCTGGAGTTTTTCAAGTATTTTGTGCTGTTGAGTTTGTGAGGGTACTTTGGGTATTGTAACCCTAGCTATATACTCACTCCGTCCAAAAAAGGATGTCCAAAAACACTATTCACACATTTCATAAAATTGTCTGTATTTTTTTTATTTATAATGATTGTTATATGCAATATGGATCTTGTTTGATAGATCTCACTTAGTTTTATTAAACAAAAATTTTAAAATCATAAAAAGAATTATAAATTACCAAATAAAGAATTTTTTTTGAGAGGTGTGAATAGTGTTTTGGACATCTTTTTGGGACGGAGGGAGTATATAATTATGTAGCTAATGTAGCACAGGGAAACTCTGCCGTAACTCTCAGATTATTCTTCGTCATAGTGACACAGCCCTCGGTTCTTGGAGGTTTAGGGGGGCTACTGTTTCAGTGGTATTCTGAAAGCAGCCACTTTGTATATATTGCCAAAGGTTAGGTCTGCCTCCAATCATCCCTGCCCATACGCCCAATGATTGGGGACTAGATGGGTTCCATTATTGTTGTATTGTTGTATAGTGAAACAGCCACGACGACCATGGCCGTAGCCCTAGTGGGGGAACCATGTAAATCTTGTGCTTTTTGTGTGCTTTTTCTGGATAGTTCTTTATCTTTCTGTGCTGGTATTCTTGTAGATCTTGATTATGGTTCTACATATTCCTACCGGTGTTCTTGGGTAAAACATCATCCGCCAAATTCCACACATCCTTAATGGAGGACCAATGTGTCCTTGCAGATAGATGAAGTATCAACAATATAATGAGTACTCTAGAACTTGCACAGACAACAGATGCTTTTTTAGATTTGGTAAAAGATGTTTGCAAAGTTTTCAGTTGATGATTGCAGGAATATTTGTTCTTTCGACAACTCTGTTACATACCTTGAAACAAATTGAAAGTCTGTTTTTGGTGCTTTCAAAACGCTTTAATATAGCCACTGCTGTACTGCTTTATGTATGTGCCTCTCCTCTTACTGCTAACTGCATTGCGATTCATGGATGTACGTTTTGTGTTTAAATTTTGACGGCTGTGTTCTCATAATGATAGAAACTTTGGTTTATTGTTTATGAGGCTAAAAATTAGTTTCATTCTAGTTGATGCATAGAAAGTGGAAACCACTTCAATGCAGTTCTGCTTCTTTCTTTAACCTTACCTTTTCCTTTTCATTTTTCAATTGCAGACCAAGTTTCTTGTGCATTTTGGTTGTTACATTCAGACCTTCATGATGTCAGAGTCACTGCTGCTCTTGAATACATGTCCTCTATGCTGGCCAGTATAGAACCAATGGGTCGACCAGCTAATGTTCAAAGAGGCAACTCTGAAAACCTTTCGCTGCTTGAACAGAATTCCAACAAAGGGAAGTTTCATGTTCGTTTGAAGCGCAGAAATGGAAGAGTTAGATTGATGGTGATCTCTCTTTCTCTGAACTGTGATTGTGTGTGTGAAATTTGACGTTTATAATCGATAACTCATCCAATATCATTGTAAAGCTTCTGTTAGAGTGAAGAGTTCTGCATTGAGCAATCAAGCATAAAGTTTACAGCTGTTTCTTCTGAAGATGGCATAATCACTCAAGGTCTCGTGCCTAAGGTTAGTTGTACCTACCTTCCTCTTAGGTGAAACTTGGAGTCTCTCTCTCTCTCTCTCTCTCTCTCTCTCTCACACACACACACACACACACACACACACACAACGTCGAACACCTGACATATGAAGGTACTTAAACAAAAAAATAAAATAAAAGGCAAATGCCCTCCGGAAACACAAGGATGCAACAAAATTGTCAAATGTCAAACATATCCAGATATAGCAATTTATAACTGTATGTAATGGCTCCACTTGGTAGGTGCAATTCAACCTTCAGTTATCAGAAAAGGAGAGAATCGAACGGGCAAAGGTTGTACTTCCATTCGAGCACCAAGGTATTCATGCATCTTGAACTTGGATATTTCCCTTTTGGTTACACAGGAGCTTCCGTTGAATGATGTGTTTTGGAAAAGGATTTTTTGTATAGTTTTTAAGGGTCTAATTGCTTTCTCGAAAGTTCAATGATGCTGGAGCTTTGCCTATTGGCTTCTTGTTTGCTTCAGGAACTGGTAAGCCAATTGAAATCTATGATGGCCGGCAATCTCTCAGTGAGAGCATTACTGAGACTACTAACTCTAGTTCTGCCGAGAAAGTGCCAACAGATCAGGATCAAGGCAAGGGGGAGATTATATATTTTCGTGATTCAGACGATGAGATGCCAGATTCCGATGAGGACCCAGATGACGATTTGGACATATGACGCTACTCTTAGCTTCTTAGTTTTGGAATGCAACAATCCAAATGCCAGAAACTTTTTATACGCATGCTAGATTTGGATGAAGCCTGTCAACCATGGCATTTTCAGGCGGACCAAACGCATGACAGGGTAACAATTTGACCTGTTCCCAGGGTAACCATGACATTTTTAGAAGTTTTTGAGCAAGTTATTGTATTCAACTGCTTCGGAAAGTATTGTATTTAGCATTTACGCATAAGCCATATGACTGGACATTGTCGGAAGATATTTGGAAAGTTCACTATTCTTTCTTCTTTATGGTACTTGCCTTGAGATGATTCCATGATTGTTTCTCTCTATTCCTGTTCATTTCGATGCTGGTTTCTAGACCATGGATATGTGGAGAGATTTATTACTCATGGAAGACGATTACAACAGAAGCCAAACATCTAAATTCAATTTCTTCCCCAGCATAAACGACTATAATCCTAACGCACCTAACATGAAAATAACTCAATAACCTGAGAGGCGCCCCCAAATATTCGAGTTGCAGTTGCACGACGTGGTACGGGTGAGAAGTAAATAACTACCGTTACCAGTTACACCAGTATTTTGTTTTGACAGTCCTGTCTTCAATGTAAATCGCCAATCTTCAACAATTCAACATCATTCTGTTGAGAAACCAGTTCACGACGTTCGTTTCACTTCTCGATTGGGTGAACCAAATGTGTATACGGATTAAATTAGTTTTACGAGTTCAAATCATGAAGAGTTCAATTAACTACATTCTGTCGAAATCTTTAACTAGCTTTTCAAATATCAAAGAGTGGAATACATGAATGAAGTACTAATTTACAGCATACTCACAAATCAGAAATGTGAACCCCAACAAAGGGATAAAAGAATGATTGAAGTTTTGTCAGTGCGTTTCTCAGTGCAGCGAATGCACACTTGCGATCTCAGATGAATCAGATAACCTAGAGCTAGAGCTGGTATGATGGAAATGGTGCACACAATTCAATGGAGGAAATGAAAGGAATAACGGAGTGCTCTCCACAATGTCAACAAGAATCCAAGCCAATTCCAAGAACCTGCAATTCGGCAAAATTCAATGTCACGGTAACATTAAACGGAAAATTAGGTGAGAAACGTAATCTAAGCCTGTGAATTCAATGGAAAAAGAGGCGAACGAGAGGGAAGAAAATAAAACCACCCAATTTATTCAAATTCTACACGAGAAACGCTTCCAGTTAGTTTTTCACGATACTGGGGATGAGATAATTTGATCTTTTATTGCAAAAGAACAAGGATTAGATAATCGACCGCGCTTGGTGGGTCCAACACAAACGATCCGACCCGTTCTTTCATCTTAGAATAATTTTCTGAGGGCCCCGCGAGAAATCAGCTCAATCGGACGTGCGTAAGTGCTTGACCTAAAATTCTCCCATTTCATTCAAAAAATTCGGATCGTTTGTTAGCGTGGTCGGTACATTTTCTGTGCATGCCAATCTGTACCAGTAGTCGGGTCCATTAGACAATGGATCTTTTATTGCAACTTTAAGCAACTGTTAAATCAGATTTCTGGGATAGGTAGATTTCCCTCGCACATCTACAAGAGTTTAAGGTGCATCCTAAATTCTCTATACATCAATGAATTCCTTAAAAGTTGTAAAAGTTGTTAGTTAGCTACATTCACGGAAGTCAAGGACATGCAGCAAAATGATAAGGCGAATGCAGCATTTAACTGCTACAAAAAGAGGTACCTCAAGACAATATGACAAGTCCAAGATAAATAGCTGCACCAAGAAATGCGAAAGAGATGAATCCCCTGCAAGCGGAGGTCACAAGTAAGGAACAGATTACGAGAAAATATAACGGAATAACAGAGACATTTCACATCCTAAAACATCAAACAGAACACGTATTCAACCACTCATCATCCCTTGCCAGTAAAATTGCTCACCATATAACACCCCATGCAGCACCATTACAAGGACAGGGGCAAAGTTCTGCGAATTTCTCAGCATCACTGGAATTAACTCTCCGGGATATTAGATCATCATAGATATCTGCACGATTTAGATTTACTTCTATGAGATTTGTAAACCTGTTAGCATCTACTTTATTCACTAAAAAAGGATGGTGGTTGTACCATAAACTGAAAACAAGCTGTTCATTACACCTGCATAATTTGCCAGATCAGACATAAGCAACACTCCTCATTTCATAGAAGAGATGAAACGGAAAGAAGGGGAATAAAAACGAGCGAGTGGGGAAAAAAAGTTCATTAAACCAATAGGCAAAGGGAAGTCAGCCCACAAAAATAACAATACCAAATAACAGTGGTAAAAGGGGAAAGATACGTACCAATGAAGAGAATGACATATCGAAGGATGCGAACTTTTGTAAATTCTTGGAGAACCCAAACTACAGCGAGGAGGATAATAAAACCTGAGAAATTCAATTGGTAAGTGTCAATACCTTGATGGTGGAAGCCATTCATTTCAAAGTATGATATAATTATGAAAAAACTTGTCAAGCCATGCAAGTGCTCACCGACGCAAAGTCCTCGAAGGGTCCACTGTTTCAATTATGAGATAAAGCAAGTAAGATAATGAACATTTTAAACATATGGAACTTGGACTTTTCACTCTTTTCTTGATAAAATAAAGAACAGACACTAATACTTGTACCAACAATTGCACAAACTCTCTCACATGGGATATGTAGGACCTACCACTCATATCTGGGTCCCACATATCCCATGTGAGAGATTTTATGCAATTGTTGGTACACGAGTTCGTGCCTCTTATCTTTTCTCAATAAAGAATGAAAAAAATGAACTGAAAAATGTAGCATCTGCGTGTGGCAAGCTGCAAATGAGTAGAAATTCATCACTGCTCACATTTTTAGCAACAAAGAGCACAATGAGCAGAGCAACGGCAAAACAACCAGCAGCGATTCTTGTGGTGAGAAGATTTGTGGATGCAAGTATGAAAACCATCCCCCAAAATGATGAACCAAGATCTGAATACAGGATGGCAAATAATTAGAAAGCGCTGCTGTCTCCATACAGGAGTAAATACTGAAAGCCAAAGTCAACATAGCATATCGCCAAAAGATGAAATCAGTAAATGGAGGGCCAAATGGATTGAAATGAGTTCATAATTGCACTCCGTTGAAACAGTTGCAACGGATCCTGTTTTCTACTTTATTGCATAAATACAAGAACACATTCTGGCGGGCAATATGAAATGGAAGGGAATAGGTAATTACATCCAGCAGGCAAGATTACCCAGTATGCACCACCACGTGTTTGTGTCACCCCACCCTCATTTGCATGAACCTGGATGCCCTCCACCTGCATATCAAAGTAAGCCAATTTGTATGTCGCTGAGCATATAGAAGTAAAGGCATCCACTAAACATGACATATAACAGGCAAGCTGTAGTGTTCTGGACTCCTAACCAATTCTACACAACTGACAAAAATACTTGCTACCATCTGAATGCCAATATCATGGAAGAGTACTAATAGTACGCTAATAATGCTCGGAGACAATTGTATGAAAGGTAACAATTGAAGCAATTAAGAGCCTAAATATACCACTGAATTTGAGCCACAAATTTCCCTTTTTCCGATCATTTCCCCCTCATCCTCCTCACTCAGAAACAGAGAGGGGGGTTAGACTAAATCACCAAAAGTGAAGGATATTCCACATCGTTCCAGGAAATATGGGCCACGCGGCTCACAATCCATTTCAGATAAAGGCATCTGAGATACAACCGGAATATCTTCCCACATAAGGAGGATCTGCAAACAGTTTCGTTCGTATTTCCTCTCTTTTACTACACTTCTATAGCCCTGGTTAGCATGTGTGTCTACATATCCCCCAAATGCTAGAGTTATAAGATAAGTTACTACTTTGCTATGAGTCTCATGACTACCGGTTTGGCGGCCAAGCTGTGTAATAACCATCTCTTGCATGATATTTTACAGCGGAATCAAAACATACAACAGGAGAAACTGCTTCTTACCTGACCACACGTAAGCTTACATGCAATTGCATGACTTGCTTCATGAAGAAATACAGTTATGAGCTTGAAAGGCGTCAGTACGAAGGTCCTCCATAGCTGCATGAACAGGAAAATTGGACGAAGTTCATTCAAAAGAAGAGTAAAAAATTATCAATAAATATCTTGCATTGTGCATCTAATAGCTATTTAATTCAAATTCCATAAGCTAAGATGTAGTTAAGTTTACATATTATCTGACTATGAGTGTCAATGCTGAACTCGTTTCTGTTTATTTATCCATTTATTTTGTACTTTTTGGCCTTTTTATCAAGGATAGAATGATACCTTGACTTATTTCCGTCATATACCCCATTGGATTCCATTCTCATAATTTCTAGTGCCTTGAACTACAACTCTATAATTATTCTACTTGGTTACCACTTGTGCTAGTTGCATGACAAAGTTCTTAACTTCTCATTCTTCCTTTTCATTCATCTCAATACATTCCATTACCTATACTCATATTAAGCACTACCATGAACGAAACACAGATAGTATAACTTCAGAATCTCCAACAATTTTTTTAACCATCAGTTCAGATGAGCTGGAAAGAGATTACTATGAGAATACAAAATTATGATTGTCATGCATTTCGTAGTGAAGCTATGTAGCAAGGTCACTTATTAAAAGGAGCATGTTTCTGGCGGGCATCTTGTCAGACATTCAGCATACAAACAACATTGGTTGTCTCTCCCTTTAGACTTACAGACTCAACCATTCCCATATCCAATATGAGTAAAGGTCCTCAACTCTATAAATAGGATGCTGACTCAGCTGTTTGTTTGTTTTAGCTATGGAATAAATTCCTTGAGTAACATATTTTTGGTACAACTAATTGTCCAAAAAGACTAAATTTGTGTGGAGTTCTGAAGTACCAAGTAATTACTATGCCTCCCAAACAATGTCCACATCCTTTGCAAATCCTAATCTCTTACATTGAACACAATATTTTATTTGGTTCGATTTCCATGGGCTGCACAAATTTAATACCACCAAACCTCCCAAACTCAATTATAGAACTACATAGAATGCACTAAAAATCTCTTACTCGACCAAGTTCTCTACAAAAGTCAAAATAGGTTGATGTATCCCTTCTGAAACTGTTGACATTGTGTCCAGGAACCCTGTCACACACATTATTTACAAGACTAAACACATACGGTGGACTTCTCTTTAAAGGTGTTAGCATTTCCTGTGATTGGTCCACATAGATCATATCTTCTAACATTGTAGGTTGTAGTATCAGATTTAAGTGGTGTAGAACAACAAAATAATGACCAGGTATTTGACCGGGTCATAGATCTCCAGGAACCTGGTATTTTCTCTTTACAGTGTTAGCATTTTTCCTATGATTGGTCTACATAGGTAATATCCGCATACGATGTATGCTGTCATATAGGGTTTGAGTGGTGTAGAATACAGATACATTACCGGGTATTGAGACGATCTATGATTAGCCTACATCGATCATACCTCCGTAAGCTGTATATTGTACTATAAAGTTTGAGTGTTATGGAATATAGATATATGCTTGGTATTTGACCGGGCAGTGGCACGTGTTTGGGTCATCTCATGTGCAATAAATGAAGCAGCCTAACTAGTATGGGTACTGTGTAAAGACCATTCTAAGAGGCCCCATGCCATTTCATATATTATGATGGGAAATGATAGAATTAGGGCACTACAAACATGTGTTAAGCTCCCCACCCCAAACCCTAGCCTTTCTCCTTCGTATCCAACTGTTGACAAGTAGTACCCAGCATGATTTCCTTCGATAGCGCCCATCTAGATCTCTCCACCTAATGCATAAACAACATGAAAACCTAAAATCACCCTCATGTCTAAATATATTCTTAGGCACTCTCTCCTTAAGATTGCGCGACTCAGAAATTCAATACCACAACAACTAGAGCAGCTTGGAGTCCAACGTTTGTTCTTAAACATGAAAGTAATGTAATTTTATCCACTCGATCATAGGCATTATCATAGAATTCAAAATCTTATCGAACATATTTATTAGTCAACCAAATTGCTCCTCCACCAGTCCTAGGCCTTCGGCCTTCCCAAGTTTACCTAGTCCTGCAAATTCTCTCTCTCTCTCTCTCTCTCTCTCTCTCTCTCTCTCTCTCTCTCTCTCTCACACACACACACACACACACGGGGTTCAAGTTTAATTAGTGGAATTCATTAAATAACTTCCAAAGTAAATCTTCCTCCGTTCCTTATTATCATCTTCCTTCTAATAGCAATCTCTCACCTTTATCCTAGGTGCACTTAAAGTGTCATACATACCACAATTTCAAGCAAACTACACAAGATACGACTTTTTCAAAGAAGATATAGGAAATTTTTTCAAACCCTGTATTTGGATCTAAAGCAAGCAAGCACATGAAAACAGAAACATCCAATCAAAGGAACAAGAAAAGTGAAAAATAAGAGACTTTTAAGGAGCACAGAGAGAGAGAGAGAGAGAGAGAGAGAGAGAGAATCGTACAGCGAGAATGACGACAGTGTAGATACCGATAGTAATAAGGAAGGCCTTCTGGTCGCGGTCGCAACAGTTTTTGAGCTCCCAATTCGGCATTGTAGCTTATGCCGAATCAATCTCGCCCGATTGAAGATTCAGCAGAACTGTTTGATTTCAAGCTTGATTGGCTGACAAGTTTAGAGAGAGAGAGAGAGAGAGAGAGAGAGAGAGAGGAATTTTGAAATGGGGATGATGAGTTGGTGTCCTAACAGTTGAGGAGAGAAGGTAGTTTCGGGAAGGTGATTGCAGACCTTTGTCGTTTACTGTGGTGGACTTTGTCCACGCTCATAACGTAACGATGGAAGGTTTTTTTGATTCAAAAACGCGGAGAGAAAGGGTCCACTTTATTCAATTGAAAACAAAAATGATGGTAGCCAAAAAAAAAAAACTCGGTATTCGGTTCAATAGATTGACTTGTGTGACGGATAAAGTTTACCGTCAAACACAAACAAAACTGAGCTATTCATAAGCAGATCGGGGCTCATCTCGTTAAAGATTGGCTTGGTTTGTTAATTCATAAAAGAGTTAAACTGGAGCTTGAATTTTGAGTTCTTTTAGTTAAATGACTTGAGCTAGTTGTAACTCAGCTTGTTTGAGAGGGTGTGGCTCATTCATATAGGGATTGGTCTCGTTAACAAACCGAGTTTGAAGGCCTCGCGAAACTGAACAAATCGAGCTCGAGCTGGATTATTTGGGCTCGAATTAGTTTAGTTTTGAACAGGCCGAGCTCGAACACGTAAAACTTGGTTCGGCTCATTTGTAACCCTATTATTAGCATATTAAACTAAATTGGAGCAAACTATGTATAAATTGGGCCACCACAGAAAAATCGAGTCGAGCTCCACATCATAAAGTTATATGAGATCGTTGGTAACGAACTACCAATAACTGCCAATGTAGTTATGATATAGGGTGAGTTTCCGAGTAGATTTTATCTAGAAACTTCCTCACTTGATAAAAGCTTAGCAAGAGATTTTATCATTTTTTGACAAAAATCAATTAAAATCTAGTGTAGATTTTATCAAGTGAGACAAACATGTGATTTTATCTCACTTTGATAAAACTCCCTAAAATTAAAAATCTCATTTTATCTTATAAAATCTACTCGGAAACTCACCCTTAATTTGTTACTCCCTCCATCCCTTTTATAGTGTTTAACTTTTCATTTTGGGATGTCCCTTAATAAGTGTGTTTTGAAAAGTTAGTGAGTATATTTTTTATTTTGCCCTTAAAATTAGAAAAGTTAGTGGGTATTATTATATTGATAAATGTAAGTAGTGGAAAGTAGATGTAAAAATTGTTAAAGTTGATATGAGAGAAAATAAGTTGGAATTATGAAATAACACACTTAAAAAGAGACGGAATGAGTATTAGAACTAGTATTAAGATGTATGATAAAATTTATTTTATTTCTCCATTTTAAGTTTTGCAATTACATATAAGTATATTAAATATACTTAAATACATATATTACGATAACAAGAATGCTATGGGTACACCACACACGCACACCAAATGCACACCAAGCTGACTGTTACACGGAAGAGTCTAACTTTTAACTGGAAGAATTAGCTTGGTGTTGGGGTTCTTGCCGCAAAAATTAATATTGAGCTAATAAATCAAACCAAGATCAACTACGAGAACACACAAGATTTTTACATGGTTCGGATAAATTTGGTTTTTAAGCTAATTTCCTATTCCACGGGCAGCCTCATCCATTCTCATTAATAAATCTCAATGAGTATGCATATCAAGTAAATCACTGTGGATATTACAAAATTATCCATAAAAATGGATTTACACAAGTGCCGGACTGAGGCGCGGACATCTTGCTTTCTTTAAAAAGATTCAAGCCCTCTGCAGCTGGTTGAATCTTTAACCACTAGCCGATGCAGCAGAACTCCCACATGGCATGTCTCCCCCAGGATACAACAGCCCGACTAATAAGTCGTGTTGGTTCAAACCACCCTGCACAAATAAAATTAGAACCCAAAGCTCCACCAAATAAACACCCTTACATTGTTGGATAATCTCTCAATAACAAAAATATGAGAATATAGATATGGAGGATTAATATGTGAGAGAACCTTGATCACACTGCCTTAGGCTCTCTA
Source organism: Gaultheria prostrata (assembly GCA_036023075.1). Classification (NCBI taxonomy): domain Eukaryota; kingdom Viridiplantae; phylum Streptophyta; class Magnoliopsida; order Ericales; family Ericaceae; genus Gaultheria; species Gaultheria prostrata. The sequence continues at coordinate 3,805 of JAXBDA010000580.1, read as the reverse complement.
AGCCTTCGGCTTGCCTCTTCATGCAGGAAGATAACAGATGCATGCATATATAGAAGATGAAAATATTTCCATGTATAGTTTCAATGGTCCATTTTAACTTCTTAAAATTTCCAAAAATAGTTTGATGAAGCAGTAAACTTTATTTCCATGTATAGTATCAATGGTCCATTTTAAGTTAACTTCTTAAAATTTTCAAAAATAGCTTGATGAAGCTGTAAACTTTATTTCCATGTAAGTATCAATGGTCCATTTTAACTTCTTAAAATTTCCAAAAATAGCTTGATGAAGCTATTAACTTTATTTCCATGTATAGTTTCAAATTGGTCTCCTTCCACTCAACCGACGCCTAACCAGGCTAAACCGGCTAACAGGAGCTATATTCGTCCACGCGTGAATCCGATTTTGGTCATTCTTCTTCTTCTTTTTGGGTAATTTAGCTTGAAATAATCTGAGATTTTATCACTATCACTTATAATAATCTAATTCACTTAGCTTATTATTATTATTTTTTTAAAAAGCTAATGTATTTGATAACAGTTACTATGAATTATCACTAACTATTTGACTTTTCTAGCTTATTTAACCCCAAAAAAATAAATTATTTTAAGCTACAATTTGACGGTTTTTTTTTGCTTATTTTAAAAACATGAATGGTCCAAAGAGTGGTGCAAGCAACATGCTAAGCTAAAAAGGCGATGAGCAGGGGTAGAGGCACAATAGGGATGGGGCGCTCCGGCCTCGCCACCCCACACCTTTTAAAATATATATATATATATATAGGAGGAGGATCTTATAAGGGCTCCCTTACATAAGCCTTATGTAAGGGATTTGTCATTCGAGATTGAATTTCAATGATCCGAGACAATCCGAACCGTTAGATGTGTTTAAAACATGTTTTTAAGGTCCAACGCGAGGATTCGTAAAAAAAAAATACCCAGTAGGGCTTGATCCAATCAGTTTTTGAAAAAACGCTATGTATAACGTTTTTATCTAAAAATGCTTGGATCAAGCCCTTTCGGGTATTTTTTTTTTACGAATCCTCGAGCTAGACCTTAAAAACACATTCTAAACGCATCTAACGGTTCGGATTGTCGAAATTCAATCTCGAACGAAAAATCCCTTACATAAGCTATGTAAGGGAGCCCCTATAGGATCTTCTTCTTATATATATATATATATCCAGATTCCCAATTCCCAAACAAAATAATAAACAAAAGAATACAACCCCCCTGCAGTGACGGCCTCGGCCTCCCCCAATTTTCTGTTTGTCCTCATGAGGACATAACATATATTTTTCATATTTTTAATAGATATTTTTTTTAAATTATATATTTTCAAAAATATTTAAAAAGAAAGAACAATTTTCATTTTGAGAATATTAAATCATGGTGAATGATACAATACGAGAATAATACTGCATTCGTCGAATAACATAATAACAACAATACTCAGAGATTAATTTTTCAATTTATCAAAACCGTCCCCAAAACTCAAATGATTGAATTTAGTCTTGAAAAATTCATTGGACCAAAATTTCTTTCATATTTTGGCCCCCTCCTACTTCAATTCCGGACTCTGCCACTGGCGATGAGCTTAAATTGTTAGAAAGGCAAACTGATGATATCCAGACGAACGTCGCCTTCTTGCAGTAATCTCTGTTCATTTCTTGAAGAAATAACAAACATCGCCTACTCTCTGATGATCTCTTGGAGCATAGTCTTAGTGTCATTTGTTGGTGAATATTCTTGATCAGCAGTCACGCTTGTGCTAGTTGATGAACTGTAGTGGCTATTTTTGGTTTTCGACGTTTGAGTATCAGTACTCATAAAACTGGTTGTATCATTGAACTTCCAGTCAGACATCAAATATCCCGGCTGTGAAGTTACAGAACTAACTTCAATGTCTCCCAAAAGCATTGCGACTGCACGCGACATAGATGGACGTTTCTGTGGGGATGACTGGGTGCACAAAAGAGCTACTCCTATCAATCGTTTTACTTCCTCCTCGTTGAATTCTGACAAATTAGCATCCACTAGCTCCACTTCATTGTTGTTTTGATGCAGATGCCAAACCTAAAAGGAAAAGATTAGAATGTCATGAGAATAGACGACCGGAGGAATAGTACAGAAATTCTAGATCGTGTAATAGAAGCAGGTAGCCCATGCTGGGCCAGGTCCAGGTGTGAGCAAAGTATCAAACAGGGATTATAGTTGACGCAAATCACAACGGCATAACTAATAGACAATTAAAATTGGATTCGGAGGCGTAATGGAATAAATTTTTCGTTCAGTGTTTGAAAAAGTAGCCTTTTTTTACAGCTTTAGCCAATCCATTTATTTTCCTAGACGCACTTTCAAAATTGTTCGGTTAGCAAGAAAACTGAAGGTCAAACAATTATAACAAGTTTAATAACCTTGTGTTGGAACTTGTGGCTCATATGGTGTGTATGAGAGGTACTCGTAAAAGGCCAGTGCCGAGCGGAGCGGAGCGAGGCATTGGCCCATCGTAGATTCAGCTTTTCGGGTTGGGCCGAAGACCTGAAGGTTTGGGGGGGTGCGGGGGGGCTACGCCCCCCCGCGGTACGGTACGGCATTATAAGGGCATTATGGGAATACAAGCTATAATGCGAATTAGGGTTGGAATAGATGTGGTGGCTATATATACTCTCTATTGTAAAATCCTATGTACTCAGATCATCAATAAACTAAATCTCTCTCCGCTCCTGTGGACGTACCAGGTTTTGGGGAACCACGTATATCTCTATGTTGATTGCTTTACTGTTTATACTCGTATATCGTGTGCGTGTGTGAATCGATCCTAACAAAGTGGTATCAGAGCTTGGGTCTGATTGAACACGCGAAGAACGATGGCTGCGAGTTCGTCTGTTACAAAGTTCGATGTGATGAAGTTCGACGGGACTGGGAATTTCGGATTATGGCAACAGAGGGTAAATGATCTGTTGGTGCAACAGGGATTGGTGAAGGCGTTGAAGAAGAAACCAGAGACCATGTCGGATGACGACTGGGAAGATATCCAGATGAAGGCAGTGAGTACTATTCGTTTGTGTTTGGCAGATGAGGTTATGTATCACGTGATTGGTGATGAATCGCCGGCTGGGGTCTGGACTAAACTGGAGTCCAGATATATGTCAAAGTCGCTGACAAATAAATTGTTTCTGAAGCAGAAACTGTTTGGGTTAAAGATGATCGAGGGTTCCGACCTTATTCAACATATTAATTCGTTCAATCAGATTATTAGCGATCTGCTAAGGATTGAAGTGAATTTCGACGAGGAAGACCAGAAGTTGATGTTGCTGTGTTCTTTACCGGGTTCTATGGAGACTCTCGTTACAACTCTGCTCTGGGGGAAAGAAACCCTAGAATTGGAGGAAGTCACGGCAGCCCTGCTTGCGTACAATCAACGCAGGCAACAGACCGAGGGTATTTCGGGTGAAGGGCTGGTGGCGAAGGGGGGAGAGGAACGTGGCAGAAAATCGGAAAGAGGAAGAACAGGGGCGCGTGGGAAGTCGAAGTCAAGGGGCAGGACTCCTGAGCCAAAGGAGTTATAAGTGTTACAAGTGTCACGAGACAGGACACTTCAAGAAAGACTGTCCGTACAGGAAAAAGAATGGGGGAAAGGGAACATGGAAGAAAATAGGACCATCGCAATCTGCAAACGTTGTGGAGGAGTCATCGGATGATTGTGATGGTGATATGTTGTCCGTTTCAGCGAACGTAGAGCACGTGGAAGACTCATGGATTCTGGACTCAGCATGTTCTTTTCACATGACGCCTAACAGGGACTG
>JAXBDA010000579.1:66676-78946 GCA_036023075.1 Gaultheria prostrata | reverse complement strand
TTCTGCCGAGGTCGGCCGATGCCGCTCCGCACCCAATTCCGCCCCGTCCTTGGGCTACGTCCTCGGCATACGAACCCGAGCGCCCACGAAGGCCTCGGGCTCAGCCGCTCGTTACCACGCCGGCTTCTGTTGTTCAACGTCAACAAGGGCGAACCCCGCAGTGGGTAGGGGTCAGATGGGCTTTCCCGAGCCTGGCCGCTACATTCACCTTTCCTTATCTCCCATTTTATCAGAAAGCTAGAAAGCGATGAATGATGGGATTTTAGCTCCTGGCATTAGTAGTCCATTGTCCACCCACATCAATACCAAGCACCCTCAGAATATAGGAAAATTATAGGGAAATTTATCGAAATGGTCCCTCTAGATTCACTCCTGTCTCGATTTGGTTCCTCTATTTTTAATTTCACTCAAACGAACCCCGTAGTTTCCCCGTAGCTAGAAAGCTAAGGTGTTTTTTTTTTTTTGCAAAGGGAAAAGATTAGGGTTAGGGTTACAAATTAGGGAAGAAGAATGATGGGTAGAAAGTCTATTTTGTCCCTTAAAAAGCCCCTAAACTGATTTTTCCGTTTGTTTTAGTAACTGCCGTTATCTATTGGACTAAAATCGTACAAAATTGAAACTACAGGGTTTGTTTGAGTGAAATTGAATATAGAGGGATCAAATCGAGATAGGGGTGAAACTAGGGGGACCATTTCGATAAATTTTCCAAAAATTATATGGGTACCAACCCATACACAGAAAATGTACAGATCGTAATGGGAACCCACTTGTGGGTCCCACGCGAACGATCCAAACCATTCATTCATCTTTGATTTCCGAGGGGCCTGCGAGAATCAGTTCAATCGGACGTATGTAAGGTGCTCTAATCTAAGATGAATAAACGGTTTGAGTCATTTGTGTGGGACCCACTTGTGGGTCCCCAAGCGCGATCTGTATATTTTCTGGATACTGCGTTCTGTACGCGTAGTCTGGTTCAGAATATATGCTAGGAATTAGTTGATCAACTCACATACACACCCCAATTTTATCCTCTCATTATGGTAGACAAAGCAACAAATAATTGAATTTCAGTACTCCTTGGTATTCCTGTTGAGGGAATCGCGCCAGTTACTAGAGCCTTTCATAAGGAAAGTAGATTTGACCCTCCCTTATCATGGCTATTTGCTTCCAAGGTTTACACGCTTCTCACCTTTTTATTGAATAAGAGAAAAATTGTTGGGAATTAAAAAAAATTAACCCTTGAAAGCCGAAAAACAAAATTAAATTGTGGACTTCTTTAAACAGTTGAAAAACAGAATTGAATTATGATTCGCAATCAATAGCCATGATATACACATCAATAACGACATCCACCTTACCGGGCCTGACCCTCCAAATCCGCCTAAGTAGTGAGTAGAACATTTCAAAAAAGGATCGATCGATCGATCGATAACATTATGAAGCAAAGAGACCCTTAAAAAGGTGATACTTGACATGAAGCAAAACTAACTGTTCGTGATATCGCGATTTTTCTTTGGTAGTTCTGTATTTTTTTGTGACAAGTATCCATTGATTCAGTAAATCCAATTTCGATTTTTGCCTATTTTTCCAAATCAAATATTTTATTTTTAATTTTTTTGTTGAGATTCCAGGACTTAATTTCAAGTTGGCCTGATGGGCCAGCTCGTATACAATAAGCATTTGAGAAGAAACACTTGACCATAGAATATACTCCTAGTTCATAGTGCCACAACAAGGCATTAATTCCGACTCCGATAAAGGTGCACATTTTCATTCAAATTTCTCCCATTTGAATTTGATTCTTTAAACAACCATATCAGCCTCACAAAAATGAAAAATAGTTTTTTTTTTTTTTTTTAACCTCGAAAATAAGTCAAACCGCTTCAAGCACTAAAGATGGGGCATCAAACAAAAGTCCAGAAGCATAATTTGCGTGATCAGGATAAGAAACCCACAAAGGTTCAAAATGCCTCTACAAGGAGACTTAATTCACGGATGACAATTTCATCCGAACCAATCTCCACTAGGGATTGCCATAGGGAGGAGAGGGGTAGATACTACTACCTCCATCCCCGAACCTATTTCATTCCCCATCCCCTCCCCAATCCCCACCAGGGATTTTTTTTTAACCTCCATCCCCGCCCCAATGCGGGGAACGGGGATCCCGACGGATAATCAGGGGTTCCAAAATTCGTGTCAAATGAACACATATCTAACCGAAACAAAAGAGAAGCAAGTGATTCGAAGGTCGGGGTGGGTTATTTGGTACTAGATTGCCACAAATTCTTGTAGCCCTACTGAGCCGTAAATGTTATTCCCATTTCCCACTAATATATCAGGCATAACGCTCCAGACACTTTCAACGGATGATGCAAGACAAGTTCAGGACTCTACATCATATCCAGTGCTTGTGTGAAACATGCTTTCCTTCACCAATTGAGGTAGCTTTTCTGGTAGAAAAAATCAAGCTGATTGGGAATATGCCCATGTTTGTCTCCTAATGATATATAACCCCACGCTAGACAAATTTTATTCCAATGCTATAACAGCTCTAAGTTTCTAAAATAAAATTTAGAAGTGAAGTGAAGTAATTTATCCAATTATCCGGAAAAAAAAATTATAAACTTAAAATATAATATACAATATACATATATGATATATATGTGAATGGGGATGCGGGGAGGAGCGGGGATCGGGGAGGGGCGGGGATCGAGGAGGGGATCAGGGAGGGGACAGTCTATACCATCCCCTATCCGATCCCCGAAATTTAAAAAAAAAAATCTCTATCCCCTACCAGATCCCCAAAAAAATCCCCGAATTCCCCACTCATTCGGGGAGGGGATGGGGCAGGGAGTGGCGGGTCGGCCGGGATGGCCATCCCTATTCTCCACTCATTGGGACGGTTTTTACTCGATTTTTTAACAATGGGTTATGTGTTTATTTTCAATTGAAAAACAATCGAGTTTTGATTCAGGTTTGAATTTATACGATATTCGCACCATAATCCAAACCAAAACCCGAATTTGAATCCAAATCATAATTTATACTAGTGAATGTCCGTGCCTGTGCCTGAAGGCATGATTTGAGCAATCAACGCACGTGTCCATACCCGTGCTCATCCTTTATGGTCCTTCAAATTTCAGAGAGGGGGAACTGGGAAGGAGAGAAGCTAGTGAGAGATAATGTGGTTTGAATTTCGAAAAGGGAAGAGAAAGAGAGAGAGAGAGAGAGAGAGAGAGAGAGAGAGAGAAAATGTGGCATAAAATGTAATCTAATATATTATTGCACGATGAGTTTTCGCGAGAAGGGCCGTGGGAGCGACAAGTGGCATGAGTTTATTGGTTTGTCGTTTAGGATTTTGAGAGGAGGATGTGACTTAATTACTTGCATCAAAGATTTGTCATGAATCTCATTTAAATTTGACACCCATCAATCTTGCTTTTATTTGATCTATAGAATCCTTATTTCCATAATTTCCGATCACAATTTCGGAAACAGATATTGCATATCTTTAATTTTGGCAGCAAAACCAAAGTTTAGACTTAGTTGATTTATAATGAGATTTCGGAAAAACAACTTTGCGCAGCTTGCGGTTTTGCCAATTGGAAATTTGAACTACAATCTAATTAGTAAAGAAAAATAACTATTAAATTTTTTTTAAAATGACTGTTTCCTTTATGTACATGAATCCAAAAGGGTGTTTTTTTTTTTAATGTAGGAAAAAACCATAAAACCAATTATTGAGTTGAATGTAGGGAAATTAAATAGGAAAACCATTTGTTTAGTTGATTTAAATTCAAAAGGATAATCAAATCTTTTTTAAGGAAACAACGTAAAAGCAATCAATGTAAATCATTTTTTTTTTTGGTCATTCGTCATTCCTAATCTATTACATGGGAGGAGGGGGACATGATCCCGGGATGCAGTGTGGGGTGTCCAAGAGCTCTACCGCATGAGCTAGCCACCACTTGCAATGGAAAGAATTTACCTGTCATAAGGTTAGGGTGGTTTATATTAGGAAATATTTTCTCGATCGGACCGCTACAACTAAATTGAAATGATGGTCGGACGGTTGTTTAGGGTGCTGGGTTTGTATGAATAGACAAAAACCATTTTGTTTTATAATATACATTCCTTTAATTTAGGGTTGGAAAATCAACCAAAAAGGAAAAAACTTAAAACCAATTTATTGAGTTGAATGTAGGAAAATTAAATAGGAAAACCATTAGAAAAGTCTATTTGAATTTAAAAGGATAATCGATTCCTTTCTATGAAAACAACGTAAAAGCACGGATTGGGGATGGTGCTGTCCCTTGAGGGACAACATGCATGCTAACCCCATCCGAGCCGTCCATGCTCGGCGATCAACGATCTAGATCTGTTTGGATCTAAATAGATTTGCACCGTCCACTACCGAACTGATCTGGGCCGTTAATCACCGAGCACGGACTACACGGATGGAGTCAGCATGCATGCTGTCCCTTGAGAGACAACACGCCCCCTGGGTCCGTAAAAGCAATCAATGGAAAAAATTTACCTGCCATAAGGTTAGGGTGGTTTATATTAGGAAATATTCTCTCAATCGGACGGCTACAACTAACACGGAATGATGAACAGACGGTTGTAGAGGGTGCCGAGTTTGTGTGTGTAGACAAAAACGCTCTGTTTTATAATATATATTCCTTTAATTTAGGGTTGGAAAATCAACGTAAAAGGAAAAAACATAAAACCAATTATTGAGTTGAATGTAGGGAAATTAAATAGGAAAACCATTGTTCAGTTGATTTGAATTCAAAAGGATAATCAATTCTTTTTTAAGGAAACAACGTAAAAGCTATCAATGTAAAGAATTAACCTGTCATAAGGTTAGGGTGGTTTGTATTAGGAAATATTTTCTCAATCGGACGGTTACAACTAACATGAAATGATGATCATACGATTTTTAGAGGGTGCTGAGTTTGTATGTGTAGACAAAAGCAACTCTGTTTTTATAATTCCTTTAATTTTTGGTTTTGAATTTTGAAATGACAGTAATTTCAGCCTTTGCATTAGTCGAGAAGAAACTTTAAAATTCAATCACGACCTTCCAACGTGCCACGGATGACGGTTATGAGAGAGAATTTCTCAAAACCATTGTCTAATGTAATTTAGATTTGTTATACAAAATTTTGTTATTTTGGACATGCTCATATTTATTCAAAACATATATAAAAAAAAAAAAAGAGGTGAGAAAGTTATTTCCAACAAAAAATGAAGGTTTGTTCGGGGATAGTGTTGGAGGCAGACTGTGTACAGCTCAGAGGGTGGACTTGGTGAAGGTTTGTTCCACCTGCCATTTATTCGGAGAAATCCCCCAAAACATCGGATTTGTGTACTGTCTGTGGCATTGTGGCGGCATGCCTGCGTTAACCGCATTCTAATCCACGTCCTATACCCCAATCCAACGAGTCTTTAGCCCAAATCATCTACACGTCATTCCCTATGATTATCACCACCTGAATCGGATTCCTTTTAATTATTTTCCTTTTACATATTTGTGCCATCGCAATCCCCATATTTCTCTCCTTTTAAACATGGGCCATCATTTAAGACCCCAATAAATTAATGGGTAAATTTCACTGACACCTCATGAGGTTTTATTTAATGACAGATACTCCCTCCCATATTGAAAATGACAGTAAATATCATGTGATTTATACGTGTGTCTCACTGATATTCAAAATCTATATTTATTCGTCCAAACATGTGATGGAACGAGTCAAAAGTGAATTACATTTAGAAGATCACTCTTTTTGATAGTATCAATTTACTCTTATTTTGAATCAAAAAAAATTTTCCATTAGAAAAGTTCTTTTTGACCAAAAAGGATAATGTTTTTTAACTTTTTGAAAGAACCGTTTTGGTTAGAAAGGACAAAATTTTCACATAAATTCCAAAATATTGAGAATTGAGAGCTTTTTAGTATATATTTTATCATACTAGTTTCATGGCTTCGTGCGTTGCACGAGTGTGATGCCTGTGTGTATTTTGGCTTACAAATTCTAGGGACTCAAATGCGTAAGCAACAAACTCTAGGGACTCAAATCCGTAAAGCAACAACCTCCAGGGACTCAAATGCGTAATTTAGCCATACATAGCCAAAAGACCAAAAGGGCATAGTATTGTGGCAAAATTACAAGAAAACCAATAGGCCAAATTCCAATTGGAGGGTAAAATTGGCAAAATGTGGCAAATGACCAAACAAATTTTTTTGGGCTCCTCTCTTTTATAAGCCTTGGGGTTGGAAACACGGTCAATTTATCATTATAAGCTACTTTGGTTAATTCCATAACGTGTTTGGCGAAACAGTTGTTGGTTAGGTGTCTATGGAATATACATTGAATTACAGGGGTTTATAGCCATTTCTCATACTTGAAGGAGTATCTGTCATTAACAAAACCTCAGGGGTGTTGTCAACGAAATTTATTCAAAATCAAACATGACGCATCGTTGACCGAGACAAAAAGAGAAGACGTGTGGATGGACTTCCCAAGTTAATCAACCACGTGTACGGTGATTAGGATAGCGTCGTTTAATCTTGGCAGTTGGCACCCCGTGAAGTAGCGGTGATGTTTCGCTCGTGATTTTGGCGAACCAGGAGCATATGCTGTCATATTCTGGTAAAGCACTATTATGCGAATATTCTCAAAAAAAATAAATAATAAATGCATATTCGTAAAACATAAGCTAAATATAATCTGTAGAATAATAATAGTTGTCAAGACGTGGGATACACGGATGATAACAATAATTCACAAAATACTAGGTGTTACAGGAAATTAAATCTTAATAATCTCATTTTATGATTCAAAAATTCAAAAATTATTATACAAGTCAGATAATAAGGAAAAAAATAATGCAAGTTTTTCCATTTGTCTACTTCTACTCTACGATAAAATAACGAGATTGCAAGTGACACAAATTTATAAGACTGTCCTTGAAATTTTCAAGTTACACACGTGAAATAATTTTAATTTTGAATATTTAGTTTTACGAGTGAAAGTAAGGAAAATAAAAATTACTTCGAAAATCATGTGTGAAAATTAGGTAAATAAAATATATTTTGTGGTGTTATTTCCAATTTGTTTGACTCGTTTAATGTACTGAACACAACTACTGAACACATAGAAACTTGCGAAAATAAAAAGCACGAATAGTCAAATTAATATACACACTGAAACTTACAAATTTAACATGCATTATTTGCGGTAATGTGAGGGGTACCGACCACCCAAGTCTAGAAAATGTACCGATTGCCTCGGGAACCTACTTATAGGTCACATACGAGTGATTCAAACCACTCATTAATCTTAAAATAATTTTTTGAGTGACTTCGCGAGAAATCAACTCAATCCAACATACGTATATGACTAATTAGTTAATTTTTTTTTAAATGACTAAGCAGTTCATTTTAAATTCTACTGTTTGATTCAACTTCGAATCACTCATGTGGGACCCACAAGTGAGTCCCCGAAGCGGTCAATATATTTTCTGGACGTTTCTTTCTGTACCCTTGATCAGGTCCCATTATCTAAGGGTACAACTACAAGCATATAAAACTCAAAAGTGATAGATGTACAACAATTAATTCCAACAAGGTTCCAACACACTCGGGTAAGCCTTGCCACTTTTTTTAGTTTTTTTATAATTTATTCCGAACGACCTATATAAATGCCAGCCACAACCTCTCCGTTTTCCCATTCTGCAAGCAATTCTTACGTACAAGCATCGAAATCACCACCCCGGCAACCGCCTTCTTTACAAGAACAAGAAGATCGCTGAATACCCACCTTCTTCACACCGTCCCCTCTTTCTCTATCTACTAGCTCTAGATCTTAAAAGTTCACGCCCCATGGCGTTCAACAGGACCTTAGCTCGACGATTGTTCAACACTTCGATAACATGGAACCCGACCCTAACAAACTGCCGCATTTCTTCCTCGTCGGTCGCCGTCCAAACCCTAATCCCTCCCGATCCTTGCAAAGCAATTGCCCCCGATCCAGGAGACGATCGGATTCGCGGCAGATTCCTCCAGTCGCGGCCGATTTACCAGTCGGCGGCGGCGGCGCCTGACCTCCGGTCGTTTCCTCCAGGAGAGAAGCTCTTAGAAAAACTGCGGGATATGGACATTGGAAGGAATCGAGTCCGGTTGGAAGGACTGATTAGGCCGCCACCGGAGGCGGCGACGGCGGGGAAATTGACGGTGGACGATGCGAGGAAGCTGTTGAGATTATCGCAGTTGGAAACGCTGAAGTCGAATCTTCGTCGGATTCGGAAGGATAGTATTCCGTTGGAAGAGTTCGTTCAGATCTGCTCTGACAGCAGCGGGAATAGAGAACAGGGGTTAGGGTTTGCCAAGACGCTTGATGAGTCAGGGACCGTTATCGTCTTGGGAAACGTCGTGTTCCTCAGGCCTGACCAGGTTGGCATTTCTCTCTCTCTCTCTCTCTGTCATTCCCATAACAGTCACGGTGACCATATTTCGTAACCATCTTTTGTGGGGTATAATATGTGAGTTATTGAAATTTTTTTTGAAAGAAAATGAAGAACAGGTCGGGTTCGGTTCGCACCCGATAAACATGGTTACCATATGTGGTCATTATAGTATTATTATTGCCCTAATTGAATGTAGGATAGGGACTAAAGCATGACATGAGTTTTTGATTTCTGAGTTTGTTTATTTCCCCCAGACTACCGAATACTGATAACTTTTTATCATGTTTATTTTCTTATTGTTTTTCCACAGGAAAAAGTGTTGGGCAGATCTAAAACGTGTAAAGGGTTCCACGTTTTCAGATGGTGACTTAGGCTACAATGAACCCTTTTATAAAGATGAACAAATTTGAAAAAAAAAAAATTGGCAAGTGCCGACCGAGTGCTCCTATATCTGGAACCAACTTGGAATGCTTCTCTGCTAAGCCTACCAAGTTTTCGACATTTTGTCACACTCAATTCGTTTAATTCGGATAAGGGGATTTTTAAATTAAGGTAGAAAAGGAGAGTCTTTGCCTTTTTGGAAACAATTGGAGCAGTGTTTCTAGGTTTACTGTCAATTTCAGGACGTTAGACAAACCATTGGAGTCTGTAATCGTTTACTCGGTTTTTGCTCTAGGACTTTAGTGCTTTGTCATTGTCAAGTAGGAGACCTCCAAACTAGGCCCCTCTGCCAAAATCACAAGAGCCTTTGTTATTTTGGTTTGTGTCTAAACAACAATAGGAAGTTAAATTTGTAGAACTAGACCTATCCAGAAGGAATTATTTAGAAGAACAAATTTATCTTGGGTGAGATAGTAAGGTAACGGGTGGAGGAGTTCGTAATGGTTGTAGATAGAGCCAGGGAAAAAATGATGAGTCATAAAATTCGAGTCTTGATGAAGAACTAGGTGGAACGGAGCTCTGTTTTACACGAAGATTTTGCCACAATTTTGTGATTACAGGTAGTGAAAGTCATCCAGAAACTATTGCCTGCACCGGAACAGCTCCAGGCAAACAACCCCAGGTGGAAGGAACTACAGGAAATGGAGAAGCAAAAAGCCGACATTGACAAAATGGCTGATTCTCTGGTCCGTCGGGAACTCTGGTGTGGTCTCGGGTTCCTTGTTGTTCAAACAGCCGCGTTCATGAGGCTCACATTCTGGGAATTGACTTGGGATGTAATGGAGCCCATTTGCTTCTATGTTACATCCATGTACTTCATGGCTGGCTATGCATTCTTCCTTAGGACATCCAAAGAGCCTTCTTTTGAAGGCTTCTTTCAGAGACGATTCAGCACGAAGCAGAAGCAGCTTATGAAGATTCATGATTTCGATGTCGAATGCTATAATAAGCTAAAGAGGGATTTTTATCCTCACTCGTCGTCAGCCCTTGGAAATGCTTCTCCGTTTCATCCATCGTTTGATAATTCTGATAGGACGGAGTCTGGTGCTTTACATTAACGAAATTAACGAAATATGGTTAGTCGAACCAAGGATTTTTAAGAAACAATGATTTTGGTTTTTTTCCCCTTCCCTTGACCCCTCATTGTAAGCATTTTGTGGCGGCTTCCTGTAAACGTACCATGGAGACATCAATTAAGTCCATTGACATTCACAGTTTCACAACCCCCCTTAAGTAAATAAGCTTCCTGAAATTCACTCCAATATTGTCCAATTTTGCGGACTGCTGCAGCACATTTGACAGTTTGTTTGGATTGGAGCATACTCACATCAACACTATCGAGACTAATTGACATAATTGAAACCAAAAATTATAGTTATATTGTGTAAGAATAAAGAGCAATGCTACACACACAATTGTGTCTGGAACCGTTCGATGCATATGGGTCCGTATGCATCGAACGATTCTGGACACAGTTGAATCCGAATTTTGAATCCGAAATTGTGTTTTGAAGTTGGGGCGAAGAAGGAATACTATATTTAGACCATCTTTCAATAACGATATTTCCTTTTTGTCTTTTTCTTTTACAATGTTAGGTGCTTCCGAAAACTAACCTACCTCTTCAAAACATGTGTTTGGCTTTGGCCATCGCCACGTACTTCTCAGTTCCCAAATTCCACCTCTCCTACTTCGCTCCAACCTATGATTTCCACTGAATTACAGGTGTCGTAAAGTTTTTATTAACATCCACTATTGGCTTGTGACCCTTAGCCACATACGAGAATATATGGGAACGCATTCGTGAAAAGAAATTAGCAATTTGGGATAGAAAGACTAGGGAGGGCTTTCACCATAGCGCCCATACCGTTTCTCTTCTCATGGGGGGGGGGGAAGGCTTTTACCAAGGCAGGCCCAGTCCTCTGTCCTCTTCAGTCATTTCAGTGCAGGTTTTCCGCTTGCAGTCTATCCTGACCCTTTCACAATTGTCATTTGTCAGCCTAAGAAATAAGGATCCCGCTGTGGTGCCCCAAAGTGGTATTGGGATATCGGAGCCTCAGTTTTACTTACCATAAACACTGGATCTACTTACTATGAATACAGACTTTACTTACCATAAATATAAGCTTTATTTACCACAATTTATGGCCTATACGTGTGGTAAGTATGATATGTTTTTGTGGAAAGTAAAGCCTGTGTTCATGGTAACTACAATTGTGGGGGAAAAATAGCAAAACCACCTTCTTTCTTGCGGTGCTTTTCATCTAATGATTCAGATTCATTTATTTTTTTTATCTAGTGACTCAGATTTGTGGGGCACCGGTGCCCAAATACCACTTTGGGGCACCATAGAAATATTCAAAAGGTGGCTGATTTTGTGATCCCCAATAACTCCACAGTTCGTGATATAGATAAGAGAAATTCCCCAAAAGTATGGTGCACATCCTCCTCTTTTTTTTTTTTTTTAAAGATTGAAGTATCTTCGGGAATTAGAGCAAGTAGATTGTGGAAACATTCATCTCAAAATTCACAATCCACACTGACAGATCAGCAAAAAGGCTGCACGATGATAGGACCCAAAAAGTGGCCACACGTGACAGACCTCAAATGCGGCTGCACGTGAGGGGAGATGTTAAGAAATATTGTCCCACATTACTTAGAAGAGGAATGTGTGATCACTTAATATATGCTGAGACCTCTCCACTAATTGCCAAATGATTTTGAATTGGATGTTTCCACACCCTTTCGATCACAGCATGCTATGGCTTGAGAAATATTTTAGTTCCCTTCCATCTACTTCCATTTCTCTCCTGTTTGGCTTGAGAAAACTCAACCGTTTCGGTTATCTAATTCATACAGTATTTAGGTAAAATTCTCTCTTTATAATCCTCTTCATTCAAGATGTGTCTCCACCGAACCACACGTGGCCTTTTGATAGTCTAGTCTACCGATTTTGTCTTATTTCTCATTTGTTTTCTTTTGCTTTTGTCTGATGGATCCTTCCTTTGTCTTTTAACTTGCCCCCTCTGTCATATAATACCCACATCAAAAGTCCCACGTGTACACGGTACATCCCACAGGCCACAGTTCGTCCTCTATGACCATCAGGAATTCGATATTTAGCCAACTAAAGGGTGTTACAAGTTAGACACTAAAATTGGGTAATTCTTACACAGGTCAGCCACGTGAGCCAAGCTAAGCCTAGATACCCAATGTTACAAGTTAGAATCATAATCCCACAGTTCATACTCTGTAACCATCATGAATTTGATATTTAGCCAACTATTAAGGGTGTTACAAGTTAGGCACTAACGGTACAGTGGGTAATCTTTGCACAGGTCAGCCACGTGAGCTAAG